>JAAAKL020003648.1:0-22603 GCA_010016065.2 Carybdea cf. marsupialis auct. non (Linnaeus, 1758)
TACTACTACTACTACTACTACTACTACTAGGAATACTACTACTACTACTACTACTACTACTACTACTACTACTACTAGGAATACTACTACTACTACTACTACTACTACTACTACTACTACTACTAGGAATACTACTACTACTACTACTACTACTACTACTACTACTACTACTATTACTACGCGATTAGCACGGGCATGGGTCTGACATGGGTCTGTGTATGGTTTGTATGCTTTAAGTGACTTGATGACTTATAATTAAATGGTGTCCCATGGGGATATTTTGGTGTGAAAAGTTGTCTGAAAGAATGTTAGTCACTATTGTTTCTGACATCGGTATAAATGTAACGTTAGTGAAAGTAAAGCTTTCCATACCTTGCTGATTTTGATGTTTGCAAAATGTAAAAAAACATTAACCTTATAATATCTGATATACTTTTCTTATTTAACCCTGTTTTGGCCAGGTGTTCTTAGAACTGATTTTTCTCATAGAGTGTGATTTGGATACCCCTATGTAACTTGATAATTGCAAACCCTACCGCATTGAACTTTGGCATATGCAATTCATTATCCTTAACTACCAAAATGGTGAAGAAATTTCGAATATATATACTAAAGCTAATCACATAAGAGCCTTTTATTCGATCAAGATCACAGACAACGCTCGACAATAATTTGGCAAAATTTTAGAACGTTGACTGAACTTGACTTATTACTTGTCTGCTATTCTATGCTATTATATGGAAGAAGGCTTGCTTAACTAGACGCAATAGAAATTTATTTGTATTAAATACTGCCAAGTGTTTCTTTGTCGTTCTAGACTGATTCTTGCTTTGATTAAATGACATTGCAACGTCAGTCTTAGTATCTCTTTGATGCCGAAGTGAATCAGACATGGCTTAGTCGTTTTGGACCCTCTCCGGTTTTTATTTATCTATTATAACCCCATTCTAGACTTGACTTATCTTTTGTCTGCTATTCTATGCTATTCTATGCTATTCTATGGAAGAAGCCTAGCTTGACTAGCCGCAATAGAAGTTTAGTTGTATAATTTCTTCCTATGGAGCAAGTATGAGAGAAAAAATGAATTTGGGATCAGTTTATCAATGCAAAGAAAAAAGAGGATCACTGATGCACATTGACAGTTTGATGAAATGATGAGGGTAAGATTCGATCTGGAAATTTTGAAATAAAGATAAAGTTCAGGTTCCAGATGAACTCTCTCCAAACCTACGCTTGCGCTGGTTTTCAGTTTACCACTTACCTGGTAGACCCCCTTGACGTAAGTATTGTTTCTTTCGATGTGTTTCAAGGGTCATAAACAGGTTCAGTATAAGACAAGGTTTCATCCCTCCCCAACTTCTCCTAGTGAAACCATGGAAACTAAGAAAGCTACAAAAATTATAAGCGAGGAAGAGTCATTTGATGCTCTAGAAAAATTGGTCACATAATAATTCCATGAGGTCGAAACAACGCTTAGATTCATCAGTACTTTACAATTCGTCTTTGCAGGTTAGTTCGCAGAAAATGTGTTCTGTGTTACTAGAATGTCTCTCAAAATTGTTCACAAGCTGCTAAATATCTTTGGAAATCTCCATCATATTTTATTTTGGTAATTGTATACAGGAAGAAGGTTTAACCTGATTGAAGCTTTAAAAGATTTTGAAGAGTGGACTTTCTAACGTGAGCAGTACCATAATTTTACATACGTAAACTAGAATACACAAAATATAATATTATTAAGACGTTATTCTTCTCCATCACAACTCAAATAAATGGTTTCCCTGACTATCGCTCTAAGCTCTTTGATACCATATGTCCCTGGGGATTTTTAAAAAGCCAAGTGAGTCGTGGCATGTGATCCCAGAAACTTAACACTGGAAACAAATGAAAGTTTAATCTAAGCTACAACATGGAGCTCAATTTTTAGCGAGGAACTTGTTTAGGATTCTGCTAGAATATGCATTCACAGTACAAACCATTCACTAGATTAAAATAATTGTCACCAGATAATCAGTAGGTATGCGGTTGTATAGATATGCTAGTCATGTGAACTAACAAGACAGTCTAATTTTATCTCTACTTCTATGTGCATTTCCTTTAATTTATGTAAACAAGAAGGTGGCGGTTTTGTTATAACACTAATGAATTGACTCTCAATTGATTGTCCTTTATAGCATTATTCTAATTTCAGTAGACTGGTTTTAACGCTCTCCCTTCCGGGTTGTCAAACGGCAACAGAGCTCTTAGCAACAATTATTGACCCTTTTTAGAGAGTGATATACTAAGAATCTGTATTCGTTTACGTTTAATTAGCATTCAATTTCCGGTTTCATTGATTACAAATATTGCAGGTATTACCCCCTTAAAAATCCTTTAATTCATTGGATTTAATATGAAGCCGGTTTTACTCCCAGGGGTGAAATGATGAGCCATATATTTCACGATTGTTATTAAGCGGTGGATCACAAACCTATTGGTCTTGAACACTTTTACATCTTACGTCTTGGAAATGTAGTCTACTGTTATCCCAGTTCTGCCTCGTGTAGTCTAATAGCAGAAACAATTAAAAAGGTACTTGTGACGCCTCAACCTTCTTAGATATATAATAAGTATGCAATTTATGACCCTAAAGACAGCTGAATAAAGGTAAGAAGTGCTTAGTTATCTGTATGGATTTATTTGAGTAGTAGGCAATTATATATGTATTTTTGTTGTCACGTAGCACATTTAAACGATCGCCCAATAATTTATTTCAAAGGCGCGAATAGAGGAGGGGAGAGGGGAGATTAAAAGCGCATCCATTCAGTATAATCTAGAGGAGAGAGTAAGAAATGCTGAAAAGCAATTATTTACGGCAGCATATATGAGATCGCATAAGGCGACCAGACTCGCATTTACTTCTCATGCATGGATTGCTAAACGTACTATCGGAAGACATGCTACCTCTTTTTACTTTGGCAATAAATAAATCCTTAAAACAAGATTTAGCGAGGTTATTTTTTGAGGTCTAGATTTAGCGAGGTTTTTTGAGAGTCTGTCAAAAAGCATATAAGAAAGCTGCCTTCAATATCGATTTACATTTACCACAACAATGCAAAAGCATAGGTCTGTAACAGTCGTTTCAATATTTATTTGATATTAGTAACATCTTGGCAAATCTTTCTTTGTCTGCAAAGGACTATGCTCATTGATTCGATAGATGCCGAAATTCGATCGGTTGACTTTAGTTTTAAATACACAAACATAATAAGGGAATGCACGTGGACATTCCCTTTAGAACAGCTTTAGGAAATATTTTCAGAGCTTTCCATAAAGAGAGACATTTATTATCATAATTATTTGATGACAACTGATTCTGTCGGAGGCATCTTTTGGAGCCTCGCTACGTACCTTCGCAAAGGTCAGTTTCACAATACTGAACTTGGGCATTCATTTTTACAACTATCTTTAACTGCTCAAATGGTGAAAAATGTTTCAGTATCAGAACTATAGCGCACTAGATACTGGCTGTCGTGTCTAATAAGGTCATCGGTCAAGGTTTGTTAATACGAAATTTCGTTAACATTTAGTGTCATTTTCAATTTTTAGACCTTTGAAATGCGTTTGCTTGTATGAAGTATATGATAAACAACCAAACCATTATTTGGTTCTGTATTCAAGACGCCTTTTCTTAAACGGGCAAATTAATCCTAAAAATATCAGGTCTCAGTTCCGCTTTAGGTCGATATTTGACTAAAACACCAATTTTTGAAACAAACGATTTTGGCAAATGCCCCCAAAATCTAAATATCAAAATAAAACAATTGGATGATAGATCCAAGATAAAGTCTTAAGTATTTTCGGGAAGAAAATGGTAGGCAAAAGTTTGCCAGGGGGTACTCTAAACGTCTTCTACCCCGAGCGAAATAGGGTTAATAAAGCTGATTGTCCAATATTTTAAAAAGTATTGGAAGCACCATTTAGAGAATCCATTGTAATACAACCTTTGATTAGCCATAAGTAGAAAAAAGACAAGTTCTCTTGCATTACTATCTTTTACAAGCAAACGTTCCTTTACAAAATTACATACACAGATGGGATCCATTGATCCCTAAAATAGAGCAATTTATGTCGTAGAAACTCCAGATTACCGTGCCTTTGTTATTTACTAGTAAAGTAAAATGGATGACATTATGAAGATGGCCAAACTATTTCTGTACAAAATGAACACCAGGATACCATCGTCAATGTTTTGACTTTTGATAAGTTGCTAATTAAACCTTTGACTCTCTTCTTGTCTTTAATTTATGCTGTCTATGTTTTCATTTAAAATATGTGCATTTAAAATTCTTTCTGTCAAGCTCCAACCCTACCAATCTTTCTCTGTTGGTTACACAACTGTCGAGCACTGTTAATTAAATCCAGATTTACATGCGCTGAACACAGTAAGACATAATAAATACCAAACAGAATGTTTTGGGGTTGACAAATGCTTACATGCCTCCGAGCGAGCAGGTACAGAGGTCCTAAATCGCAGATGTTAATGGACAGGAGCCAGTCATTATGAAGCAGGTAAAGAACAGGATCATTCATTTTGTGTCGTGATGTAAGCAAAATAAAGTGAGCATTTTATAAAGGTGACTTAATAATTGGACAAACAATAATTAAGGCTCGTTGTGTGCTGTAAACTAAAGGGGATATTTCTTAAAGGTGTTAGTGAAAGAGCGTTCTCATTTTGATCTTGCCGCTCATGAAATCTCATTTATGAAATACTCCTTGGCTGTTCCAGAACACTACTCACTTTGCAGTTGCTTTATAACAACAGTAACCAAAAAACGTGTCAACCCATATACTGGCCAATTCCAATGACGTCTTACTATTTTCTTTTCTCACATTAGTTGTCTTGTTTTACTTTAGCCAATTCCTTTGATGAGTGTCTGACGAAAATGATGAGTAATAACTGATCTGTTATTCAACACCTCTTCATAGTATTGATGTTGTAAATTTTCTTTTGATTTTTAAAGGTGTATCTCTTCTTTTTCTATTGTGTTTTTACAACATATTTTATAATTAGTGACTGATTGTTATTATTGGAAAAAGTACTTTGACAACTGTGCAGGCTCTCTCTGTCGAAAATTGTTAAGAGAGAAATATCATTTATAAAAATTGATCCGCGAAAAGGTCACATGCGCAACATAATGCTCCCTGATCTATGAATAATCTACTTTCATCCAAGCTTTCCGAGACTGATCTGAGAAAAACGTCGTTATCAACAGACCTGTGCCTCCAGCAACAACTTCGCCAGGGAAAGATGTAAAACATTTATCTCAGTAACTAGTGAATTTATAAATGTTTTATTAAACACGCCTACTAGCCTTAAGCGTAGATGTGACGAGAGTATTGTACTCCTGGTGACACATAAAAGTTCAATTTTTAAATGAATTATTGTTAGAAGTTCTTTATCATATACTCTAACTGTTTCAGGGTGTTCCAAACTATAAGAAGGATTCAGACAACAGGTGTTAATTAGATTTCCAAGACTAGATGTTAACGTTAGTTGCTTGATGCAAGTCGTAAATATCATGTATTCTATACTTCTTCCACCAAGAGGCCACAACATGATATATTACTATACTATATTATTATTACTGTTCCACAACATCATATATTACTATTTGATGAATTGAGCATATATATTTTGATTAATCTATTAATAGCTGTCTGTAAATGTGCACGGACGATTCGGAAATAATAAAATATTTTGTAGACCAACACGCAGTTTGTATTACTCTTCCCAGAGTAAATTAATGAAAAAGCCAGTAGATCATTTCACAGAAACATGGAAGAGAAAGATCGCAATAAATAAACTTTCAAGTGTCAAGAGTTCGAAAAGCTGAGTGACGCTGGTATAGAATTGACTATTGTTTGGAAAAGGTTTGCTTCGTAAATTGGGCATCAAAAGAGTCAAGCTGTAGCAAGCATGAAAACTGGGAAGGGCACGTGCCCGCCATTTAAACAGTAGAAACCATAAAAAGATGGGTGATTTCACGAACAATATACAAAAAAAGTTAGCTAAAGTCGCATCAACGAAAAAGACTTATCTACGCACAAATTTCTTTTTAATGTAGATTTGGTAACACGCTTACAATCTCAACCTTTGATGCCCCTCGAACTTTGCGCCTAGTGTAGGACACCTTAAGACTTTTAATATACGTATGCGCTAGTAAGAACGTTAAATAACCAAAGTTTTGTAGAAGTTATATAGAAATGTTTATCTTTTCCGCGACTTTTCGGTCAATGCCTTATTCCAGCCATCTCACAACAATTTCATAATATCTGTTACATCAGTTCAAGATGTCGTAAAAAATTTGCATAGATATCTTTAATTTATATCTTTACATCTTAATAAAGTTTATATATAAAAACGGGCAACTATCTCTATAAGATAACAGCAAGTCATGTTTCATCTCAGTACACGTGTTCCACGTACCTCGTTTATCAATATCGAAAGATGTCATATTTGGAAACCACTATTGTGCAAGGCAACTACAAAGCCTTTCGGCATATCCAATGGTGCAAAACAATGATGTGTCGTTGTCCCCTACGCTGTTCGGCATTGTTTCTGCACTCATGCTGCAATACGCATTCTGCGACGTGGACCACGGAGTATACCTCCAATTAAGATCTAAAGGCGGTTTCTTTTACCTCAGATGTTTCTCCGCTCGCACGAAAGTGTCCAGCATGGTGATAAGAGACCTCTTATTCGTTGATGACTGCGTGCTCCCTGCTCACAGCCTGGATGACATCCGACGTACTCTTTCAGCCCTGCCCTGGTGATGCCTACCATGATCCAGAAGTCACAATCGTTGGTACCAAACTCACATCGCTGAAGCAGTTTTGCTGTCTCAGCCATGTTATGGCTTAAAACAGCAGCCTCGACAAAGAAATCATGTATCGCATTGCCAAAGCAAGAGTCGCCTGGTAGACTGGAGCAGTCACGATGTGAATTTGAACACGAAGACCGGGTCCCGAACACCAGCGCCCTGGAGATTTGTAACATTCCTAGCACTTAGGCGCAGCATTGAAATCACACCTTTGCTTTGTCGGGCACGTGTTCTGCATGGCTAATAGTACGGCCAGCTGAAAGAGGGCAGTCGTCAGGGGTTCCAGGATGGACCTGTCCAAGTGGGAAGCAGAGGCTACGAATCACACACTGTGGCTTGGCAAGTGCTACAGACTAGAAAGAGTTTGAAGAGAAGCGCATCGCTGATGCCAAGCAGACACAAGCCAATAGAAAATCCCGAACATCGATGACCAGAGAAACCCATGTGTGTAGCATCTGCGGCGAGACATGCGTGTCCCGGTTCGGCCTTCGGTCACACCTGAGGGCTTACACGTGCAGGGACGCTTGTTCATAGAATTGATGACAGACTCCACATTGTGCATTAGGTAACAGTTTGGACAAAATTTTGGACAAAATGTCAGTAGGGAAGCAGAGGGTGCCAGTCATTAAGCAAAAATAGCGACTGTAGCGATACCTATGAATTCATCATTGAAACATTGAATGGACGATGTCCATAGAAAAATCGGCTGTTAGAATTGGTGAATCGACAAATGCCTTAAAACCCCAGGCGGACGACATTCAAAATCTCTTTCCATGAACAGATTGGATTGAATATTTGTCAGGAGACCCCCTATGTGATGGTCCTGTATAAACACAGAACTCTGCAAGGGGTAGATTCATTAAGAGGATCCTGAATGCTAGAACTACAAGTATTAGGACTTTAAACGCTTCTGTTGACCTGTTGGCAATGGTAATAGACAGGCATAGGGATACCTATTGGGATCTAGAGCGACGAAATGAAAGCTCTATTGATGGCGATGAGAGTATATAGAGATAAGGTAAAATATCGTAAATATAATAGAAAACTTTAAATTTCAGACAAGAAGTAGACAGTGTCTTGTACCAGCAAATAATTCTTACGATCTACGACCTCGATAATTTTATGCCAACTTGACGAAATGTTATGATAGAGGAGAAAAGTAGATAATCTTTAATGTTATCACAAGGCAATACAGGATCTCTATAAAATGTTTAAAAAAAACCCCGGAAAGTGATCCGAAGAAAAAATTGTTTTATCAAAACGTTTCATTTTAAGTAGGCTCGTAATCTAGGCCATACTGCAAGTGGCACTTCCGTAACACGATCCTGCTCGGGCATTTTCATAACTGACTCCTCTTGGTGGTCGAAGCCCTGTTGTGTACCTTGCCTACCATGAGTTCGGTGTTGCTTTGGCATAGATATAGTACTACTTATAGTACTATTTTATTTGGGAAAAACGTTTACATCTTGATAAAATAGTTTGATACATAGACTTCCATGTCTACCAAGACCACATTTTGACAAATTGAATACCATTTTGAATTTTTCTTTTATTTTAGTAATTTCTGTTTTAGATTGGTTTCTATCATTTTGCATTTGTCCAAGGAACACTATAATTGTAATAACGGTTACCTAATCAATGCAGAGGTAGGATTTTTTCAAGCATCATTGAGAGATCTATTGATTGTGGCACAATTAAATGTCTTCAGGTTAGAGACATACTGACAACATACGTCAACAGGTGCTTTGAACACTCATGATTATCAAAATATATGTATGAAGAATGTTAATTCCCTTACTTCAACAGTGAATGTTTGTTTACAATAACATCGAAACGAAGAGAGATGAAAGTTTGATTAGCCAGATATTTATTATTTATTGATGAAATTGACTCATAGGGGTGATTTAGTTTACTTATAATTAGCATAGATATGGCTTATCTAACTGACTTAACAAACATTTTGAGATACAACTGTCAGATACTAATCATAATTCGTTACCTTTTGTATAACTACATTCATTTTCTATCGGAATTTCTCAGAATTAATTTACTCTCTAGCCACACATATTGCTAAATTATGTCAAACCACTTTTAGTACTAATAATTGAAGTGTTTACTTTGTTTACTCGGCCGTTGAAATCATATCATGAAAAGGTAAATCCTAGCTGCCACGTCTTGACTTTAAATCAATGTTTCATCGCGTTATGATTTATAACTTTGTTAAAAGGCAAAGTGAGTGTGGTGAAGTACCAGCATTTTACAAGGCATTGCCTGTGTGTTCTCTCTAACATGATAGTAAACTGGTTGAAGAGGATAACATTAAATCTGTTAATCCATTCATTAAACGTCCCACAGATCCACCTGTTGGACTCCGTGAATTCGTTTCTAGGGATAATGAAAATCAGGTACGGGACAGAAACGAATCAGACTTTCTACAAAGCAAAAAATAAGGGCAAAATGAGGTTTATCGATCAGAGGGACATGAAATATATCATAATACTAAGAAAACGTATCATGGATAAAGAATCTTTTAACACTTCAATCGTGAGATTCACCAAGAATAAATTATTAAGATATTCTCACAAGTGACGAGAGAAGCAAGTATTTTATTGACAAAGGACACTCCTTACATCTTAGTATCTTATCCTCTATGTGTACAACTTCTTTTATTTGTACAATGTTGTCTACTGTATAGTTCTTCCGTTATTAAATATGGTACTATTTTTACCAGTAAAATGATTTTCAGGTTTATAATACTTCTCAACTCTGCAGTCCTTCTAAACTGGACAATGTTTCTGATGTACACAGGTTCTTGCATCTATACAGTGTTTGCAGAGCATCATAAGCAGACGTAGTATAGTATCAAAATTGTACTTAATGATACTTGCTTATCTAACTCTATCTAGACTACTTAGAAATTCTAAAAAAGTGTTGCACTTTTGATAACAATGTTGAGCTGGCAACTATCAAAAGAATTTTTTAGAGCATTATGGAAGGCGTGCTTCAAAATCGCAATCCATCAAAATAGATATCCTGTGGTTTGTCTGATAGGTTTGCTCACAACTTACTCACTTTACAATAAGTTAAGTAACTACAAACGTGGCAGTTGTAAAAGTACCAATTGTAGCACTGTGTATTTCAAAGCTCCTATTTCCTATAACCTTGTTGCGAAAATGTTTTACTTTCACACGATACTATTAAACTCACCAATGTCTCCCAAAAACGTATAGTAAGGTAAGTCCATTCCTCAAAGAAATTTTAAAACTTTTTTGCTGTCCAATGCTTTTTAGCTGTCCGATGCTTTATAGGTGTTCAAAGCTTTTATGCTCTCCAATGCTTTTTTACTCTCCAATGCTTTTTAACTGTCCGATGCTTTTTGCTCTCCAATGCTTTTTAGCTGTCCAATGCTTTTTTAGCTGTCCGATGCATTTTTACTCTCCAGTGCTTTTTAACTGTCCGATGCTTTGTTGCTCTCCAATGCCTTTTAGCTGTCCAATGCTTTTTTAGCTGTCCGATGCATTTTGCCACTGTAAAATACTCACCCTTGTTCTTGATTTACTTCTCGGTTTTTCATGGGTACATTAAAGAAAGCAGAAAATTGATTTGAACACTAAATCATATATTCTAGTATACTTTTCCAAAGGAAGGTAAAGTAAGCTTAATGATTAAGATAAAGTATGAAGTCTGCGTTAATTAACCTTAATTCCTTTTATGCTCAGAATCCTTCTTAATAATGACATTCTGTTACTAAGAAGATCATCCTATGATATAAGTGTTATGATTTTATTGTTATCGTAATTAATAGTATTACAACACTTTTTTGCCAACTCTTTTCATTCCTTATTACTTCATTCTTCATGGGGGGGTTTGTTCTGGTTTCACTTTTATGTTGTTTTTCTTGTTAACATATATATGTATGTAAATATAGTAAAACTTAAAAGAGATAAAAGCATGGTAAAGAAAGATACAAAAGTTTGGCCATTTGCTTGAGCAAATGCAGCAGCAGTTTCTAGATGTAATTGAGCCAAGGTATTTGAAATAGTCTACGTTTTCGATTGGATGACCGTCAGCTGTAACATTGACATTCAGCTCTGTGACTCGCAATCATTTGGTCGTGAAGGCATTTAGCTTTAGCACTCTGGGATTTACAGCAGTGTTCAATCTGTCCAGGGCCTCAAATAGTTACTTAGTGCTTGCTACTAAGAGGGCAGCCTACGTAAGATCAGAACTAGTTCTTCTCGATGAAGCAACGCCAAAATCCTCTGGATCAGATTCTTTCATCACCAGTTCTGTGCATAGGGTAAAGAGTCTTGGCAAAAAGTACATCGTTGACGTACTCCCTTGGCAACTTTATTTGCTATTTATAGCCCTTGAAGAAGTGCAGGAAGGTGTGGTGGGAAACGAGGATGTCGAGCATTACTTATCAGACTAAGGGTGTCAAAGTCATTCCACAAAAAGCATACAGGTTTCCTAACCCAGCGGTTCCTGACGTTTTGAAAAGTTCAGTGGCAATCCCATTCACTTCTAGGAACTTTCTGTGCTTCCACTGTTTCCTTGCAACAGACGTTTTCCAACAGATGGACTGGTGCATTCTGTACTTAGGGAGTTCTAGCTCAAGGATCTTCATCTGTTGATTTGTAAAGAGTGCTTCAGTGTTTTTCCTCTAGCGATAGAGAGCTTCTCGCCGGTACAGAGTAGTGTCGGCCCCTTTTGGCAAGGTAAGGTAGTTCAAAATTAAATGATTTCTTTGCAAAGAATCATAATTCCATGAATATAAATAGCAATGACATATATTTAGAGTTGTACGTGACAAGATGGTTTTTACGTAGTAGAAGGTTACTTCTTGATTTCCTTTGGTTACGGATGAAATGAGGGGCCGTGTTTGGAGTTCACCAGTTGGGCCTTGCAGCTATTTAGTTTGGCCGGAGAGTTTAGAAATTCAGATGTTGGGAACTCTTTTATTTCTTAAGGATTTATAGAAAAATTATGATGTTTGAAACTTCCTGATATTTTTTTAAGTTCTAAACCCTATTCTCCCATACAGAGAAGATTGTCTACTTCAAGCAAATAGTTCTCCCATACAGAGAAGATTGTCTACTTCAAGCAAATAGCTCTCCCATACAGAGAAGATTGTCTACTTCAAACAAATAGCTCTCCCATACAGAGAAGATTGTCTACTTCAAGCAAATAGCTCTCCCATACAGAGAAGATTGTCTACTTCAAGCAAATAGCTCTCCCTTACTCTACATATAAAATGTAACAAACATGTTTCTCATCAGCATGTCATACTTTTAACAAAAGATCATGTCTCTTTAATGTGCCTTACATAATGCTTTAATGTTTAGAGGAGGATATGATTTACCAAAGTTATTCTAGTGCCTATCGATTAATGGCCTTCTTGCAACGTAATGTAAAATACATTGCCAGGTCCTTTCACTTCCTTGATGCTTTTGCAATAGATAACATTCAAGTGTGATTTCTTTCAAACAGCCCCATTTCCTCCTGAAATTGTATGACTTTTCTAAGTGTGCAGTTTATTACGCAAGAAAATTTGATCATGGACATTCCATGTTCTGTTGTGACGCTATTGTCAATAACTGCCTTAAGGGTAGACATTGAGTATTTGTGGACAATTTGACACTTTCTTAGTATTTGTAAAAAGCTCACAGCTTGTTATCTTGATTTATATTGCCAATGAATATATGCAAAAAATTCAAAATATAAACAAATTCTGCTGATCATTTGCAATTGAATGGAGTAGGCATGGTTTCTGGTTGTTTAATAGATATTTGAGGAAAGAATGCAACAGGGACGTTATGATAAATTTTTCTATTTTTGACCAAAACCTTTTTTAGCTCTTGTTCAGATCGGAAGACAATGTGTGATAAATTGGACATGTCTGCCGTTAAACAGTACATGAAATTTACAATGATATTATAGTACCTGTTTACAAAATTGCTTACTTAGAATTGAATGGGATATTGTGAGAGATTGCGCTTGAAAACTAGATGTGAATAAAACACCATTGATGAGTTCAGAAAACCGGTCTTTGAATTTTTTCCTGTTCACTTCGTATGCAATTGACCTCTTTGTTAGGGACTTACGATCAATAACAGGATGAACAACTTTAAATGCACCTGGGCTAACTCAATGCAATGTCTTTTTATTGTCAAACCAACTGTGAAATATTTTGCTACCACAACTGTTTTTCTTAACATGAGATTTTCTCACGATTTTCATTCACTTCGATATTTATTTCTATGAGTAATCTGGTCTATTATTTCAACACGTATGGATAACGTTTAGCTCAAGTTACCTTCTTGCTTCTTTTTTATTTAGTTTTATACCAACAAAAAATGATCAAATTCTACTTCAAATTTGTGATCGTGTACTTTTATTGAGTATCTATTTCCCAATGTATAGCAATCATGCACTTTGATTTGCAAAAGTGGAAAATGGAGTCTCAACTTTTGCCTTTTAACATTTATATAAGTTTTGCTGTATAATTTCCCAGCTGCGTTGAGTTACCCAGAAGCAAATGTGAATGGTAGCAACGAACAGAAAAAATGTTGACTGCCATTTCCATCTATACGATTTCTTATCAATAGAAATCTCTTTTTTGTAGAGGTTGAGAATTTCACTTGCCGTTACACAGCATAAACCCGAAGTCCACGTGTCAAGTTTCACATTAGAATCATGCATAAATAACATCTGCTTCCCTAAAATATGGGTTCTTTCCACCTTTTACTTCGCAGATGCTGCTTTGATCTTGCTCACATCCTACAAATCAAGACATTGGCTGAGAAGATTGTTCACGACAGACTGTTTGTGCACCAGAAGGTTGTGCCTTGTGGAAATTTGCAGCTGGGATGGAAAATGAATTGTGCCATCTCCGACTCACAGAAAGCATTTTCCTTCCATTTCTTGCCAACAGATGGGAACTTCTCAGGTATTTCTATCGCTGCCCTTTCATCTTAAGTATTAATCAAGTTCTATTGATGGAGAGAATTTGACATTCTTTTCCTTTTAGCATGATACATCCCTAGAAACACAACATTTGATTCCTTGTTTTACAAAGAATATTATAATACATTTAATCCATCTATCCATAAATCAATCTTTGTTATACTTCAATGTCACTTTACTTACCTTCAACTGTGGTACAGAATGATAAACAATCCATTCAACTTCGATGTGGGAGACGTTGCATTGCAAGGAAGTACCAGTGAGGTCACGCTAGCTGAAGGCAGAGGGCTTGCAGTATTGTCCGTCATAGAAATGAGGAATCTGTTGGTAGTTGACGAGGAGGAAACGTAGAAATGGTGGTAGAAAGGAGAGAATGTACGCAGAAGTGAAACGCTTGTATTCCTCTATCTGTATTACGAAGTGACTTCATGGCACTCCTACGGATTTTACGTTTGTACTGTTTTATTCAAAACAGGTGCCTTACTATGATTTTGAAAATATCTGTCAGGTCGAAGTTTCTACTCTGCCTTTTGTGTTTGTTCAACCTATTCATACTGTGCTGTTTTGAAATTCCGAGGCCTCAATCGAAGGGTGCCAATGAGCTTGTAGCCATATTAATGCTAATAGTGATGAATTTTTGTTACTTTAGTATGAAAGCTAGTAAGATTGTTAATTACAATTAGCAACTGAAACGGTTTGTTATGAATTGGAAGCGGTGCCTTTACAGAAGAGCCAAACGTTAATAAGAAGCAACTGGGCATATTAAAAACAATGTATTGCTGGAATACCGTTAGCTATCAAATTTTAAAAGTTATTTCGCTTGACGGGTGATAAATATTTGAGAATGGGGATGGAAGTTGGAAGTCCAGGTAGAAACAGTGGGAGAACAGATAACCATGTAATTACCTCCTACGGAATAACAGTGTTCTTAATTTATTTTCAGGAAAGCTATGGCAAAATATAACGAGCAAGGCCTAAAAGAGGTTGTAATATTAAATTATAGCTCCTTTCTTTCCATGTAGCCTTTATACTTTAATTACATTCCTACAAGCCTTGGTGGCATTTTACGATACCCTCTCTTTAGAAACCATAAATCAGTGTAAAATTAAAGATTGTAGCAGGTACAATAACTCCGTGCCTCCCTTGTTCCGTAAGGAATCCTCTCAAATCATTCTTTAAGGGAGTAGGGTTTGAGCGGCGTTAAGCAATAGCGTTTAATTGCAACATCTGCAAAGTATATCGATGACAAATAGGGACGAATTGTTATTGATACATACAGTACTTCATATACAGAAATTAAATTTTGTATTATTAACAATTAAACCCCACCTGCTAAAACATTTATATTTCAGGCTGCCCACAGATCCACTACCACCTTTATCTGCAAAAATTGAATCAGAAATCGAGTTGCCTGACCAGACATTGTGGCTAGGTGCAATTCGGTTAAGGAATAGTAAACCATTGAAAATGCTTTACTTTTATTCTCGTTAAGACGTAGAGCCAATTTTTATTCCCAATTTTTATAAATGTGTCTTCTTTATCAATTTGTGCAAAGACTAGTTTAATATAGACTTCTTTAAACGAAATTTGAGATTGACTTTAGGCCCCGTTTACATTATGCCGTTTTCATATGGAAAGGGAACAAAATGATGCCGGATTGGCCTTGCGTTTACATTTAAAAGTTTTCCTAACCGGCATCAAATAAAGACGCTTTTGAAAACGGAATCGTTTGAAAACGGTATCAGTCGTCTCAATGTAAACACCTTAAAACGGAAGAATTTCATGCCGGATTCCATAAGAGGCCATGTAATCACCTAAATGAGACAATTTCAACATCAGCAAGCAACGGTTTGTGAGAACGGCGCCAGAATAATACAAAAACACAATCATCACCTTTGTTGACTCTTATGGAATCCGGCCTTGTCTCCTCAGATGCTTGTTATTTCTGAGGTGTGGACTGAAACTGCATAGGTCTCTCCCCTTCCCCTCACCCTCCGTTGTGTCTAGTAACAAATTCCATAGTAAAACGCTGACAGACACAATATCATTCCTGGTGTACCACAACGATCTCTAATACCACACAAACTCTTTCTCTTTGCTATTGCTGACTTACAGAGTACACTTTGGCACCTTTTTTAATCTACAAATTCGGGAAATTTATAAAGGAAGAGCAACGGTTGTCGCCCTTTACCTTGAAAATATGAAATTATCTATGAACTAAATCACACCTTTTGTTAATATAATCAATAAAATCTAAGAAAAATACAGTTAATGAGATAGTGTTTTGATCAAAGGAGTTATTTAGAGTATTTTAACAAAGTTAACGAAGCATGCCTTCTAATTTAATTCAGGTGTACGTTTTTTCATTAAAGCATTGAAAAAGCTGCCTATAACTCCGATTTATAATCGCTGACAATTCTCCCGAGTAATAACAGAACAGTTCTCATATCCCGGCCTTTGCTTTTAACACACATTTCTATCTGTTAAGAATAGAGATTGATTTTTCGACAGGGATTATTTTTTGTTAGGGAGTTTTAGAAACAGATTACTATATCCGTAACTTAAGTTCAAGTCGAAGGTTACAAAGCTCTAAAGGAAAAATGACTGTGAGCGATATGGAATAATGATACTAGCTACCCATGAACAATTATTGATTTACCACTATGAGAAATCACTGGGACACATCACACAAACAACGAACATAACCTTAATGAGTTCTTTTACTCATATTATCTATTCTGTACAATCTCCTTAGTGGAAATTCCTATTACTGTATCTCTCAGATAATTAGATAACTCTGTTGAGATGATTGACCAGCCGACAACATATCTGACTACTCTGCGCAGTTACTGATAACCAAGAGAAACGAAACCGTTCAACGAATTTAGCAGATCTCCCTTGGTTTAACTTTATTTTTTCTAAGATCGTAACTTCAAAGCAATAAATCCATTTCACTAAATCTTATGTTGTGACATGATCTCTTTCCGTGATGTCTGAAGTTAACGAGTCGGTGTTTTCTACAATGTCTTATCTCCTTATGTCTTAAAACAAACCAAATTTGTACCACACAGTCCTATCTGAGCTGTTTACTTTTTTATATTTCCATGGTACAGGATAGACGTTTCTACGACGTTTCGCTCTGAATTCCGCTAGTATGGTAATCTCATAGCTACTTAATTGTACGAATGAAGAATAGATATGCACAAAAAACTGCATGATTTTGCTTCGCGTTCGTGTAAATTAAGTAAGATTGTTCAGCATATACTAAAGATCGTAGTTCTGGGTTGAAAACATAATCTTGACAAAGAAATTAGAACAAAACGCCGTTAATAGGTTCACGAATTTAATTTGCTTCAAAATGTCTTTCGAATTTTGCACCTAGCAGCTGCTAATATTTGATTGAGAGTGCTGCAGTATGGTACACGTAGCAATATCTCAATTTTGGAATAGCTGCCTTATTCTAATACTGATATGATTAAAAAATGATAATTGATTAGAGAATAGGTCAATTCAATCTCATTTTATCACTTTTGACTTACTGTTAGGTTCTTTTGAATTAAAAAACATCCAATTCCGAAACCATACCGAAAGTACATACATGTTCATAAGTTTAATAAAAAGCCTTAGATTTTTTATGTTCCTAGTTTCATATCTATTTACAATGTTGTGAAGGTGACAACGAAGCATTGGTTGACAACAAAGTTGAATAGTACTTCTAAGCATTGTGAAAAATATTAGCAACAACTAGGCTACAAATATTGCAATACACTGATTCACAGTTAGAACTTTCAGATCATCTGGCCCCCTGTGTTTCCCAAAATGTCGGCCAAAACATCCCTTTGCCCTTGAGAAACATACCAACATACCCGTTATTCTTCTGCTAAAAATTCTATCTTAGTTCATAGATATTTAATTTTGAGAATCATTTCATCAGTCTCTTAAAGTCTTGAACAGTATTGTACTGTATTCGAAATACCTTTTCATCGTGCTTTTCCAATGTGAAGCACAAGCTGTAGAAAAGGCTCTGGCCTTACTGTGAGGAACATCGGTGCAAAAGAAAAGAAAAGGGATGAAGTTGTGAGGCCGAACTCAGGTAATAACTTGTCAATTTTTTGATGTTGGTTTTGTTTCTTGAAAAGCGCATCCCAAAATGCTGAGTATGCCTTTGCTGACGACATATTTCACACACTTTTTCTCTTCTACGACTTACAAGTCTAGGTGGACTTGTTCTTCTTTCAACTTGTTTATCTAGCTGATGGATGTATACTGGGGGCTTTGCCTTTATATAGTGCGTTACCACCAGAACGGAAATGTGTGCAAAAATGATGCTAGAAACGAGGAACGCTTTGACTTGGTAGTAGATACTCATAGTGGGCTTCTACGGACATATTTTGCCTACACGTATACAGACCAAGAAGCTAGTTATGTTCACATCTCTTAACAAGCGGATTCTTTTTCATGTAGGCGTATACAGTTCCTGATATCCATAATTTGTGTCACTTCAAATGTCGAGCTCTGTATTCCCGACGAGCGAGACTAATGATTAACATCGCCACTCATTGATTATCTCTGTGCATTTTGTAACAAATTCTTCCCCCAGGCTTCACTTATAAAACTGATTCATCTCATTCCCTTAATAGGCTATTTCCCTTTCCAAAGAAAAAGAAAGGGCCATAAGATCGCCGTAGTTGGAAGCTTCTTCCACAGTGCCATCGATTGACTGCTTCTGCACTGCGAGGTACGACTTTAACGTTTCCACACTCCACAGACGGAACTTCTCGAGGGACATTTCTCCTAAATCAGCATGATTAATCAATGCCAACACAGCACAAATCAAACAACTCGAAAATGGCTCTTACAACGGTAACAGTCCCCGATAATGGAAGACGAATAAATGTAGTGTTAACAAGAACTAGACCTTGAGAACGACAACGTAGTTTGCGTTGGTCAAAATTTTCGTGGTTAGCAGGGAAAGACAGGGAGCCGTTACACCGAAACATTTTAACTGTGAAACAGTGTATTGATGAACTTTGACTACTACAGGCAATACAAAATGGGATATAGTTATTACCACGCGCTGCTATGAGTTGCAAGTGTAATCTGCATGGAAATACAAGAAAATAATATTTGGTCGTTTTGACTGACTCCAACTCCTTGTCATAAAATGTAAAGCGATTTTTTGTATTGGAGTATCAACCAAGAGGTTTTAAGTGTACATCAAGTTAGTGGTAAATGTAGAACTGGGTCCAGACAAAACTTGCAGAAAAACTTTATTTCGCTAAGAAGAGAACTCTTTGATTTAAAGCAACCTTCAAATATCTAGAAATTTGTTGAGTTTTGAAGTAGAGTTTGATGATCACTATAGAATATTACAAGACTTTAAAAATGGCAAGAACGAAAATTTAATGCTTGGTTTTGAATTGAACTTCAAGAGTCATGTTTATTATTTATCGATGCAATCATCGATAAAATTGAAAAAAATAACTGGAACTTTAAATCCCTTTGGGATTGATTTCTAAAAAAGCAAATTAATCCCTCACCTTGGCAACGACACAACAAAAATGTATGCTTGTTAAGAGAAGTAGTTGTGTAATCCGCAAGGCTCATAACATTACAAGGGACAATACTAAGATTAAACAACATGGAACGGTTACTTATCTTGAATGCTGTTTGGATGAGTCCCTCCCTGGTGAGGCAATAGCAACTAAAGTACTTCGTAAAATCAATGGAAACTTCTATGGAAATGTCTATACAGAAAACAAACATTTTTGAAGTACAATCTGCGTATACTACTATCAAAAACCCTCTTTTAATCTCATTTTGATAATGGATGCATTACATGCTCTCCAATGTTGAAGTAAAGGCTGTCAAACAAAATCCAATCACCACAAAATAAATGATGTAATCGTTAACGCCCTAACTTATTCAAAACGGGTTTAAAGCCATCAATTGGCCTCCAACAAAACACAGAGTCGATCAGTCCCTGTCTCTTCAACTGTTTAACTTTTTAAAGATTTCTCTGCAAAATGTACCAAATATATGTTAATTCCAATAGCCCCGAACCGAATAACACGAAGGTCTAATTAAAATTACACCTATCACTTCGAAGAACGAATATGCACTAGAAACGTTTATCGTATCTTGAACCACAAATATGTAGCAGTTTACCAACTAAAGTAATGTCCACAAGAAATAAAAATGAATTTCAACTTAAAGAAAATTTCGCGTAAAATATGCAGAAGAAATAAGTAAACATTTATGTGTTCTATAAGGCTTTTATTGGCTAATGGCTGTTATAAGAGTTGCGAGGGGTGAGTGTTGTGCGTTTTCAAATAACACACTGATTTATATATCTCAAAGGGGACCGTTATGGAAATAAAGCTAATGAGCTCTTTTACTGTTATTCCAGACATTTTGAAGTTAGAGGTGCTTTTATTAGCACTAGATATTTCTTAGTTAAGTTTTGTGCCAAATTCTTGTAAATGATTAGTTTTAAAAATGTGTAATATCTATTGACTTTTTTATTGTAATTTTCTTTTTTCTAAACATGGAAAATACATAAGTACAAATATTATGTCACCTAGAATAAAAGCCAATTCTTCCCAAATTATTCTTAATTGAATAACAGTTAAATTTTACGAAGTCATGGATAATATAGTAGTGGAAATCTAGACTTAATTTGGATTGCTGGTATTTGTTCTTCATTAATATACAGCTTTAGCAATATTTGTTTAGATAGAGTATCAGATCTGATCAAACCAAACACAATGCATTTATCTACTCGTAGGAATGTGAGACTCAAAGTAATTTTTGCTTTTCTTTGCATATCCTTTTTTTAAAATCTCAATACTTCTAGAACATGAACATTCCCCTACATGGTGTCTTGCAATCAACGTTAATACACGGAGGAAGGTATGAGTCTCTTCACGTTATGCACGGAGGAGGGGATGTGTCTCTTCAGGTTAATACTCAGAGAAGGTGATGTGTCTCTTCAGGTTAATACACAGAGGAGGGGATGTGTCTCTTCTGGTTAATACACGGAGGAGGGGATGTGTCTCTTCTGGTTAATACTCAGAGGAGGGGTTGTCTCTCTTCTGGTTAATACTCAGAGGAGGGGATGTGTCTCTTCAGGTTTATACACGAAGGAGGGGATGTGTCTCTTCTGGTTAATACACGGAGGAGGAGATGTGTCTCTTCAGGTTTATACACGGAGGAGGAGAAATTTGTTTCTTCAGGTTAATACACGGAGCAGGGGATGTGTCTCTTCTGGTTAATACACAGAGGAGGGGATGTCTCTCTTCTGGTTAATACTCAGAGGAGGAGATGTGTCTCTTCAGGTTTATACACAGAGGAGGAGAAATTTGTTTCTTCAGGTTAATACACGGAGGAGGGGATGTGTCTCTTCTGGTTAATACACAGAGGAGGGGATGTCTCTCTTCTGGTTAATACTCAGAGGAGGGGATGTGTCTCTTCAGGTTAATACACGAAGGAGGGGATGTGTCTCTTCTGGTTAATACACGGAGGAGGAGATGTGTTTCTTCTGGTTAATACGCGGAGGACATTATGGGCCTCTTCATGTTTATAAACGGAGGACGGGATGTGTCTCTTCAAGTTCTCCTTCAATGGCTTGCAACGTTTTTAGAAACTGGAAGCTGAAGGTTGGTTACGTTACAGCTATATGTAAACCAAAGATGAAATTATTATTTTGATTTGCGAACATTAAGGTTTTCATTTACAAAAGCATTTTTTTCCAACAGGTTGGTAAAAAGTTTTTAAAATTTAAATTTCGCGACTGCTTCATTTCATAGTTATCACCATGCCTTTTACTCAGGAAAAATATTCTTTATTTGCTAAAAGTAACAATAAGGTATTTATCATATACATTTTTAAGTTTAAATGGACACATATACAATTTAAGTTACTTTTGCAAAGGTAATTTTTGCTTCTCCTTCATGTCAGTTTTCCTGATCTTCATCAGCTGTGGCAAAACTATTGTCGTTATGTTAAAAGAGCATTTGATTCAAACCTTACGTCATCGCATTTCATGTCAAAAAGTATGATGATAGCAATTGTTTGGACATATTGACTTTCATTGCTTGATAGTTTGCAAGAGTAGAAATTCGAAAAAATTCTTTTAGTTTTTAGTTTGCAAGAGTAGAAATTCGTTTTTTGAGGAAACGTTGACGTAAGCACATTTTTACAGTTAAATTCTTGAAACATATTTTGAAAGTGTAAAAAAGTAGCTATTTTTTATTTACTATTAAAAGATAGAATTTTGTTGAGGTAACCTTTTTCATTGAGTAAACGATTTTGGACTACAGTCGAGGTAAAAATGGATCTACAAATTTGAATTTTACCAAAATGATGTTTTCGTATATCATTAATCTGTAAAGTAAAAGTCAAGAGGCTCTCAAGTCTTGCACAGGGACGTTATCTATAAACAACTTCTGGGGGTTCAAGAGACACCCTCTTCCCAGTGTATAATCGCATTAAGCAAAACAACGCTGCAAGGATTTCTTTCGTATTTAACATAACCGAAACATTTTCATGATTAGTACATTCCAATGCACACTTCATTAACAATTGTTGGAGTCATCAGAGGAGAACTGTGGCACTGTTTTGACCCCTAGCCCCTGAACAGCATTCCACCAACACATCCCCCATCCAAATACATCCCCATCCCAACACATTCCGACGCATCCTCCATCCCCACACATCCTCCATCCCAGGATATCTCCATCCCAACACATCCCCCATCCCAACACATCCCCCAT
>JAAAKL020003649.1:0-22600 GCA_010016065.2 Carybdea cf. marsupialis auct. non (Linnaeus, 1758)
AACATCTGCAAGCCTAACCACCCGCTACTTCTATTTAAATCTATTCCAAATGTCTGCCCGGAAAATACCTATGCTTCTATTATCCTGGTCTGTAACAATAGAATGTTTCGTTTTGCTTCACCATCAAAACTGGTTCGAGTTGCTTGCCATGTTTTTAGATGCCAGTCACTCACGAGGAGACAGATGGAAAAAAGATCTAAAATTTAATCCATTCCATATGCCTACTTGCAAGGATGTATTTCTGATTTATTCGTCCCATGTTATCAGATAGTTGCAGTGTTACGTTGCGCAATTTAGTGAACAACGTCGTAGAGTGCGTGTAAAACTCAGCTGTACATTTTGAAGGGCACCCTGGCGATCACCCAAATAGCCAAGACTGTACACACTCTTCTCACGTAAACAAAACCGTGTATCAATTCTGAACATGTGTATTACCTTACGTTGAAAGGACAACGAAATTTCAGATGATAAGTACACATGCTTGCTCTGTCAGTACTATCTTGCAGTGTCACTTCCTGATTTAAAAATGCAAACAGAAGGCCTGTGCTTAGAAGTTTGGTTGAACAAACTTGAAAGGAGACAAAATGTGATAAATTAATCGCAAAAAATTCAGACTTGAAAGAGTATGGGGCCTACATTAAGGGCATGGATGTTCAGTGCTGACTAAGGTTACATAATATGGAGGAAGGGAAGAAGGGGTGGGGGCTGTCTACAACAGAGATGTCTGAGTGATGTTATACATAGTATAACATGAAATCAATATGTGAAACCATAACATATATGTGTAGTAGGGTTTTAAATGTGCCCAAAAAGGAATAAAGGGGAGGACTGTTGGCAAGTACTGTTATATCGCCACTCGGTCAAAAGTGTTCATAACGTACACGTCCATCAGACATCAATAAACACCTAGGCCTGTAATTGTCATGAAAAGCATGCTGCTGATCGATAGATTTACGACAATACTGAGAAACCAGGTTTTTTAGCTTGCTTACAAACCTTGAAGCCCTTTGGGCTTACTATCATTTTTATATCCCTCCAGAAGAATTTGGAATGCGATAGCCTAATTTCCCTTAACATCTGACTTATTTTTAAGCAAGTAATTAAATCGATATCTTGATATTCTAACATGTTTACACAAAAGATTACCCTTTACTGACTTATCCTTCAATTCTTCTACTTTTCAACCGTTTTCAGCATAGTCACTACATACTGTTTGAAAGAAAGCGTTCAAACATGGTTCTTATGTATTCAGATAATTTGATATATTTATCAGGAACTATCCTAACTTGTCGTCAACAGTAATACTTCCGCAACAATTTTAGCTCAAGTTTGTATTTTCTGGTCTAGAAAGTCTCCATGAAAGCAGGCGAAGAAAAAACTGTAGGCCTAGTTTGCTTTTCCCTTCTTTTTATCTTCCAGACTGTCGTATTGTAAGTCAACAAATGAAATATTTCATGGAAGGTGACTCACTTATCTTACAGTAGCATCCTTCATTTCGCAATGCTAAAGGCAAAATGCAATATACAGACATCCCTCAATCTTAACATTTCCCCTCCAAGTGCAGATAGCGAGTCACAGAACATGACTCTGCAAATGGCTTGAAAAGTAGACAAATGAGTAGTTAAGGGCAATTGAAATTCAAACGTCAAACACACCACACTATATTAGTTTGTGCTGATTGATAACGATGGGTAGTACCTTGATAAAACTTGCAAAAAATACGCTATCTTCTTAAAATGATTCACAACGTAAAGATACGATACGCTTTACAAGCATTCTGATTCGTATACAACAAAAATAAGGCATCTTGGTATTGGGATGCTGGACGTTTGTTGCTCATTTTTCTGTGATGGCGATAGACTATTGACGCCTGCGTCAATGTAGTCACATAAATGAACCCAAATCTTTGGCCTTGAAGGCCTAGTTGAAGTGACGAAGTTCTGACTGCTAGTATCCTGATACTAAAGAGTTTCAGACAACGACTATCAACTGTTTCCTGCCGCGGCTAACATGCATAGACTTCACCTTAGATGAAGTTTGTCCATTTGCCTTCGTTGTCATCTAGCCAGATTATACACCCAATTGCATTTGTAACAATGGCTAACAAGTATCTAACTTTGAGGCAATATCTCAATACTCGAAATCGATTTCTTGGCTCATTGATGTCTTTTCAAAGACCACAGACGTGAAAACCGTCTCAGAAGGAAGTAAGTAACTGTCGGGGATATTTACGATAGTTGCCTTCGGAACGAGACAATAAAATATCGAAAGATTCTAACATCCTTTAGAAAAGCGCAAGTCGTTTAAGACAACCTTAAATACTAACCCCCAAGTGATTCATTTGAAAACTCCAAGGGTACTAGTCATCTATGCAAATGCCAACATTATAACATATATATGTATTTCGACTTTTACGCGTTCATTTTCTTGAACAGACAAAATGTTGTTCTAATCTCAAACACACAAATGTTGTTCTCGTCTCACAGCAACGAGACCTCGTCTTGTTCTATTTATAATAAGCTCTGTTACATGTTAATATTCAGTCTGCTCTTTAAAGAGATAGCTTGGCGTAAGGAAAAGAATAAATGTCCTTTTTTTCGTATGCCTTTGGGCTTCTGATGTACAAGAAAATTCATTTTCAGGTGGCAACGCCCGGACATGACAAAGACGTTCTTTTCAGCGACTCATCAAAATCCTGAAAAGAAAGACAAATCGTGTCTTACGGGATCGAAACTTTCCTTTCCTCTTTTCACGAAAGTTATTCCACTGGTGTGAACGTTTACCAGGAAAGCTTACATGCCCTATTCAAAAGATTAAGGCTTGTCAGGAAGAAACAAGTCTTTTGTGCGTTATATTATCGAGTCCGTACTCTCATATATTACTAAACAGGAAACAAGCAAATGAGCAAATGTTACTGTTTGGTAGGCTACTAGAGGCTTCACACCGATCCCAAACGGTTTCGCAGATATGCCCTTGTCTGAATCGTTTATGAGAATACATGGGGAGTTTACACTGGTTATTTTGTTTGTTCCTTGACACAAGGTGCGCGCGAGAAGGAAATGACAAGTGCTTCGAAGACAAGTGGGTTGAAGATTAAGGCAGTCTGTTACGAGTGTCAATGTTAAGATTATGGCTAATAACAATTTAATGCCAAGGCACTGAAGACAGAAAGGCAGATATGACATACCTGAAATACAAGTTTCTTTCAGGATTGGAGACGTAGTACGATGTCCATTTCTTTCGTTCCACCGCTGACTGCCTTCATCTTCCTTGTACTTAGTACACACTTGACTATACTCCGCCTCGTGCACAGAATTCAACTCTTGTCCAGGGCTATACCATGTCCTTTCCGAAAACAAATCACGATCATACCGTTTGTCCGGTACCCTTACCTCTGATGCACGTTGCAGAATATTTTCTATGGAAAATGAAAGGTTTCTCGCAGCATTAGCTGCTTTCGTCTGACCACTCTCTGCCACCATTTTATGGATTGTAACGTCGCAAGTCATTGTCATGGAGAGGTGGAGCACTTTAACTAATATTCTAAGTAGATCTTGATTTTAAAAGAATGGACTGTCCTCGTAACTCATCCTAATTTGAATGGAAGCCAGTTAAAATAATGGTACCACTCATTAACAAGGCTGGCTGCAATCGTTCGCTATTATGGGGATAATTAGCTAGTTACCACTGGGCTGGAGAACTAGGTCCTCTTAATTCGAGATCTGAATCAATCATCTGTCATATTTGACAAGCGATTGACAGCACGTCGATATTAGCTTATCAGCAGCCTAGCGATTAAGCTAGTTTCAGGATAAGCCAAAAACATGATCTGGGGGGAAATATCGTCTCTTTGTTGCTAAATTAGCTTGTTGCAAAAAGAGGGATGATATTTCAAACCGTATCCAGTATTTACAACGACAGTGATTCATTTCTCAGGAAAAACACTTTTGTTTACATTTCATTCAATGACGAGATATTGAGAACATCTTGGATTTTGGGCAGTAGTTCCAAAAATGGGCGATCCTGACCCTTGGAAGCTTTGAAAACATTCAAAGGGTGGGGTACGAGATCAGGACTATGAAGATCGTTGGAGTTGTATTACAGATCAAGTGCAAATTTCAGATTTTACATTTTAATTTTGTTTGCAAATCACAAACACTGGCCTCTAGTGTTACATCGTTTACTGTCTTTGATTTGCGGTATATCAATACCAAACTCTAACCGTCTGATTGTTGTAAACGAATGTCTGAGTAGGGGAGGGGGCGCTGATACCAGCCCATTGTTCATCAGAGCCCTCTGATGGAGAGTTGTTAATGGTGTGCGTCTTGTATGTTCTGAACGCGCTTATAGGGTAGCCCAGGAGTGGCGTGAAGGTGGGATACAAAGCCACGGTTTAAAGGCTTGTACAACGGGTTTGTCATTGACAGTTGCCATAAAATCATAAATTATTCCAAAATTTTAAGAGAATAATAACCAAAAGTGACTGCAATTAGAAAAGTAACTCCTAAGGGTATTCTCTGAGATTTGCTGAGAGAGATGGTCTAATGACTGAATGTAGACATCGGTGTTATAAAATCTCGATGACGAAAAATCGTGGGAAACGGGGAATTGAACCCACGGTCTCCGTAGTTGCGGAAGGACGATGCTTTGCCACTAAACTACGATCCCTTTCCATCAAGAGCGGAGAAATTTGGAATGCCCATTGCTTTGACATTGCGTCACTACACAGCTCCCCTGATATAGGTCAAGACATGAGGCCAGATAGTTTGCGTGTCTCAGTTATCTGATCCGACTCTAGAAAAGTGTTAGATGTGTTGCATGCGTCTTGGGTTAGTGTTTGTGTGTGTGTGTGTGTGTGTGTGTGTTTGTGTGTGTGAGTTCGTAGAGCTATTGCTGAGTGCGTGTTTAGTGTGTAGGAGTGTGTTCTTGACTTGGGTCACCATTTGTAAAGACTGGATGGTGACATAGATGTTTAAAGATCTTGTCGATGAAAAATTGTAGGACCAAGGGAAATCGAACCCACGGTCTCCGCAGTTGCGCAACGTACGATGCTTTGACATCAAGCTACGGTCCCATCCCAAAGAGAGAGAAATTTGAGATGTCTATTATTGTGATATTGCGTCACTGCAAAGGTCATTTATAGAATCACCGTCCGACATATATGAAGAAGAAAATTGAAATGAAATTTTGCAATGAAGATGGTATTCTTCACGTTTAATTCATGAAATCGTCAAACCTGCAACGTCTGCAAGGCATCTTGTAAATGTTTCCTCTTCACCTGTAACTATTTACCCTCTTTCTCCGTACTTTTCTCTCCGTTCTGTTAACAGCGGTAATTTTTTTAGATGGAAATCCCCGTTTCCCTTTACAGAGAAGGGACATGAACAGTGGTTAAATTGGGAGATGGCAGTTGCCCAAGTTCTTCTATGGAGTGGATTGGATATGAAGTCATATATTTGCTAGAACTATCACTCAGGAGGTGGTCCATTATATTCACAAGCAATGAGGCACTCGGGGTTGATATCTTATACCAGGGGAACGGAGGGAAATGAATTATATCATTAATAAAATATCATACCTAGTAGTTTTATATATCTTTTACAACTAGTTTTAACTCCGTTTAAAGGGTGTTAGTTTCATCTCTCTGAAGTCTTACTTTTCGATTATCCGGGATCTCGGCTGTCGTTAGGACAATACTCATTGGTAAATGATGGCTGTGTGTATATATATGTAAGTTATACATTGATATAGATATAGCATTTATAAAACTAAAGCAATGTAAGTCGATAGTTTTCTTGTACAAACATATCATGAGGTTTCACGATCCTATCAGCGAGAAAGATCTTTATTGAATTGATGTCATTAGTGTCATATTCGATTTTCCATGCTTCGTCAGCAGGCAAAGTTTACACAAGTGGCGTCTCTGCAGATTCCCTAAGTAGAGTGGTGCCGCCTATATCTGTAGAGGGGTTAACTGACTCAAGTACTCGAGTCTCGTCAGCCGGCTACGGGGAGTAGGAGAATAACAAAAAGACTTCATCTTTAATACTCAACAAGGACTATCCTGTCTCATGATAAAGGGGGTGGAGGTGGCGTTGTTTATTCAAGGTAGTGTCTTGCAGAGAGCATTACTCATTAACAACAAAACATCTATAGATTTGAAAGGTGGAATGGTTAAAGGAAGGGGAGTGCCTAGTAGAAATCAACTGTTACGCACATGGTGCCGACAGCAGGAAACGTTTCGGAGGCCATCGGAGTTAAAGCGCTTCCAATTTAGGGGGTGGGTGGTGGGCTAGAGTTTTTCCATTTGAGACTTAAAAGATAAGACAAGTCATTGAATAATTGAATGTGTCAAATTACAAAGTACGGCTCTCTTTAGCTGACGTATTAAAAAGGAACCTTCGTTTGCCCCGTACTGCTCGAGCACGTTATAGATTTCTATTCACACCATTTCCCAACAGATAGACGTTTGTGTCGATAGGAGGCTGACATCCCCTCTGCTACGCATGTCGAAGGTAACAATTTTTTATATGAAGTTCAGTAGGTCAAGTCTTCTCCTGGCATAGGATACATCTATGAGCACACCTTTGCCCCGATAATATGAACTTGATGTAATACCATTCAGATTTAAGACCGAGAGTAAGACCTTGTCATCTGTAACTCGTTTAGGATCATCGACTTCAGTCATCACCTCCACTAAATCTAAATACAATTTGCAGTAACACGATGCTATTGTTATTTTTGTGAAAATCGAAGGCAAACGAAAAGACAATGAAAATCGATACAAGAAATTTAAAAAACTCGGTTTGAAACTGATATGATCCCCGAGACTACAAAATACACAATATGGCTTGTGATAAAAGAATGATGATCGATAAAACACGCTGTCTTGCTAAGTATTCCAACACACTAGCAACACTTTTAAAGCGCTCCGAAGACTGCCTATTCTTGTAAATTTTCTTCACTTAAAAAGCTGATCCCGTTGAAGTTAATGGGTAGATTTCGCACCGTCTACTTTTACAGTAGCCATCCATAGTAGAAATTGTACTAAAAGGCTTATCTATTATTGCTAACTGTGGTATATATTTCACTAATACCCATGCACCTCCATCGTCTCAAGTTTAAGTCAATATCTCCAGGCGCTGCAATTCGACATCATTGTGGGAAGAGGTGCTAAGATATTATGATGAGTTTAGAGTGTGCCCTCTGTTCAACAAGGTTCAGAAAAACCAGACAACGAAAGGAAGGTATCAATATTTTCATCCAAACAGGATATAGCTCGTTGCGGTGCATCCCTCCTTTCTCTTGGACATCAAAACATCCTTTCTAATCAGCTTGTGTGATCGCTTGTTCAATTCCTTCTCTAAAGCCAATCTAAATATTGTATATCATTTTCCTACGAGTTTATATGCTCGAAGAAATTCCTGTCCATACAAAACCTCCGCTTTTTGTAAATATTGGCAAGTAAGGCTTGTCCCCGGAATCTGTCCGCAGCGGACGGATTTAGCTTTGACAGCCAAACCCTCCACACAACAATATAATAGGGTTTCGTGTTGCAGTAATGCGATAATGACAACACCTTTAATTTAAATCTTGTGTGGCCAGCATTAGTTCGTGGGCCCCCTGTGGCTGGTTTAACAGATAACAGGGAGCTAAGTGTTGGAAGGCGAAAAAAGGTCGTAAAGATGCTTCGTCATGTATTAAGTCAGTTTCAATCGCCTGGATAGGCGCCTTGTACGCGCATGGCAATGCCATCTTTAGAGCGCTCCAAAGGCAGTTCAAATTGTGACCATTGCTCGTTTGTGTTTTTATGCCAAACCCCATGTTATGCTCCTGTATTCCAATGGGGAGATCACAAGTTCGAAGACCAAGTAATACAGTACGTATACAAAGGATTTTTAAAGATATGCAAGTCAATGTCGTGAGGGAGGGCAATGAGACAGTTTTTATTCCTATAGGGTGGAAAGGATCATTATTGTACAATGGGTTAGCAGGGTCTGACCAAAATGCAGCGTTTCCAAATGTCCTTAGACCCATTCTTTTGAAAGGGATCTAATATGTACCTGTGGGGAAGCTGCACGCTATCTTTCGATTGATTCCTTTTGCAAAAACCAATATTCAGTTAAAGTGTACTGAGTATCCTCCTACGTTTCCAGACATCCTGCTTTTGTATTGACTATCTACTGTATACAATTTAGGCAATATCTTATCGCAAATGCTGATGAGCAAAGAGACAAGAGGGACGTAAGATCCCAGACAAGCATAAAAGCTATTGCAGCAAAAGAGACAGCGTATTTTACCCAATTTTTACCCAATATTTGCACGGCAGTCCCTCGTATCTATTCACAGATAACATGCATGATCCCACGTGTACGAGACGAGTGGTGCGTCGATAAACGTTTTGAGGCCCTCTTGTTTTGGTTGATTACTCGGAGTAGAGAGTACGATAACGAGGTTCCTCCTTCTATTAAACTGGATTCGCCTGTGCCCCACTGATGCATCAGCGCCCTCTTCAACACTGACCTCTACAAACACTGGATGGAGGATCTTCTGTCTCAAAGTGAGGTCAGTCGTTGGACGCCATTCCAGTCCCCATGAAAGAAAGCTTATAAACAATGTTATGTAACATGGCGGATCTTCCCTCGCTATTTTAACTCCAGAACACTAGTATTAGCGATCACACCTTTTAGCTGTTGGAAACAGCGGGAAGCTGGATCCAGTCATTTCTAGAGATCAGTGCCTCTTCACAATCCGCTCCAGTCCCCTTTAACAAAGAAGAAAGAGTTTTAAGTCTATTGCTTGAGTCATCGGCAAGACGCGTTCCCGCGCACTGAACGTAAAGTAACTTCCGAATGTGAAGTGTTCCTAAAAAGGTGCAGGTGGCACGGAGAGCCAATGCCTAGTTAATAAAAGAAAACAACAAACCCTCCTTTGAACGAAACTCCGACATGTTTATATACGTATGCCAATAGAGAGATACTAAGAACGAGTAATTTTTGTCAAGAAACAATACATTTGTGAGGTTGCTCCCAACCTTGAAATTTGACAATTTATGTAAGCATTTTTTTAATACTATAGTTTCACATTGACCGTACCCTTAAACGGACACTTGGTAGATCATGGGGCAGATGGGACGGGTAACACAATTTTTACCTGTCAAAAGAAGGGCATGGCCATTGGTCCATTCGATTCAGAGTCAATTTTGAAATCGCCCTGAAAGGCGAACAAGCAATCAAATACTGTTACTGGAATTGTTCTATTTTTAATACCGACTTACAGGAAAATTTGTACTTTATAATATCTTTTCCATTTTCGAAGCAAAATTATTAGAAACGATCGCTTCCCCCTCAGCCAAATGTATCCTCCATTTCATCTAACCAAAGTATTAAGAGATCTCCTCAACATACAATTCTTCCTTCTTATCCCCGACATTGGATAAATGTTGGTACTGTTATGGAAGTATTCTGAGAAGGAGTTCAGTATTGGATGTGACGCCCATGACTATTCTTAAGATAATCAATTTTGACTTGAGGGTCATAGTCTCAGAGTTTAGAGTTGTATTAATAAGTTATGCAAAGAAATATGAAGAACAAAGATGATCTTGTCTCTTATAGATTCTAGTTCTGACAATACTACTCAGTATAGGTTGCCCAATTTTACAAAGTGGCCCAAACCACCTTGTTTAATAAGTTTATAAGAGACAAAACCTTATGGTTGCAGATCAGCGAATATTACAGGGTGTCCGATAAACGGCAGAAATGGCAACGAAGCTCAGTATAAAGTAAATAGCACTCACAGTAGAGCCAAACATAGTGAGACAATATAAACATTAAGTTCTGTAAGACGTGTCATTTGGCATCCACTTTACCAGTCTCCACGGCTAGTCACTATGACCTTCAGTCTATAAAAGGATCCCTTTGCCATCCGAAAAACAAGATAATAGCATGTTTGCCTGCCATAAAACAAACTAAACCCGCCCTAGAGGTTTCAGTGGCATAATTTGATATTAGGATCATATGTTGGGAAGAAAAAAGGTTTGAAATTGTAAGCTTGTTTACGTTCCTGTTGATCATTAATCATCCGCTCAGAGATGGTTTTAACGATCGAGTTTTATCAATGCCTCTGTTGCGCAATGCCAAATATGTCAAATATGCAGCGGTGGCATAATGAGATGTAAGTAAACAAAAAGCAAAGAGAAAAAGTTTATGCAGGACAAGGGGCATCCTTTATCGTGAAATAAATTATAGGTTTATGAGACCAGGGAGTCCCTGGACTCTAGGGTACTACTTCGAGAATCGAGCTCGAGTCTGGCAGCAGTGCGAACATTGTTCCTAGTATTTTCAGTTTCCCTGATCAGGCCCCGATCAATGAGGTCTAGGGAGCTCATCCCTATATTAAAATAAGAGCCACTCAAAATTCTTTATCAATAATTTTTTAAAAGTTCTTACCATTTCGGAAACACACAGACCCACAAAAACCTTGCAAAACTTCGATGTTACCATTTCTTACTGTTTGAAACTTGAGCGTTCTTTAATGTACCCCTTGACTGCAACCATGGCAGCATTACCACTACACAATTAGTTTATTTAGAGAGGATTAGAAGCCCAGACGATCATTTCAACAGTACGTATACAACCAAGTACTCATTCTTTGCTATAACCTGGGGTATTTATCTCGGGCAGACATTATTGCAAACTTCAAACTGACGGTAATTGTGACAGTGAAGAGAATCGCTCTTCACTGCATGGAAATTTCCGATCGATGTGATGATTCGTATGCTGGACTATCTTGGTCTATACTCTTCGCATCGCTTTATTTTCTATTTGCTACGAACATTTCAACAAGATTATTCCTCGGTCGCATTGTATGTATATAAATTCACTGTTATGTCTTGTAAAAAAGTGCAAATTCGAAACTCAAGGGCAATAAAATAACTATAAAAGTAATAAATCATATTTAAGGTCTCAATATCGAAAATTTGTAAATATAAATGTTTCAGGGCTTGTCCGAATTAATACAAATTCATTTCCTCCCCAACGCCCCTACGTATGTTATTAAAGGCAACTATTCTCTGGTAGTAAGTCGATGATCTTGAAGCCTCGAGTTAAACATTGGGAATTTTCAACTTTGTTGCATTGTCTTGGGTGTTCCTGCTAGTTGTCTTCATTGTGAAATAGTTTAAGTAGTTACATGTGCTTCTGTCCTCCATGGATTTATAGACTGAGACACAGATTCGGTGTTTCTTATCTCTTTACTACGTGGCACGGTGCAAGCTAATGTCGGATGGATTTTATAGGCTATTTCTGTTTGTACTCCAGAGCTTCGAATTCGACGTTATCACTCTTTCTTGTACAATTCGAAATAAACAAGCCCGTTAAGCTGAAAAGCCAAACCAACAACCCTGTTTGTGGATGACGAACCTGACGATCGGTCACATCTGGAAGAAATTTTCTTTATCGAATTATTCAGGTGCTGGGTCATATTACAATTGCTGGTTAGTGTTAAGTGCAAGATATTTGTAAGATTTTGTGATGACCTTCTTGTCTCAGATTTTTAGTGGCGGGTCATTCAGTTTGCCACGTTTTTCGCTCGTTTCGAATACCACGATTCTAGCTTTCCCTGTTTCGTGTCAGTGATTAGTTCCTTGGAGCTCAACCAGCTTGCTAATGAATCGACGTCTGCTTCTAGGTGATCTTGAATTTCTAGGATCTCTTTCCCGGAGGAGAATACCACTGTATCATCGGCATTATCTTGAAGGATGCTAGTGAATCATTGTAAGGGTTGTCGTCGCCAAAACGTTTCGCATAATGCATTATAGCATGTGAGAGGGAGCCCACTGCGCATAGATGGAAGTGGAAGATGAGCTGACATTACACTTCAGTAGCTTTTTTGCAGGCAAGCTGACATCTCATGCGCTGTATCTAGACATTTCCACATGGACTGATGAGCGGGAAAATAACTTCTCTAAAACAATAGCCCTAAACAAACTAACAAAACCAGATCAAAACATATATAATAAGAACGACAAAAAGTGTATCTCACTAGGTATTCAAGAATTTTAACGCTTAGATAAACTAAACTTTCTTTTAACTGTTCGTAAGTATATTTCAAATAGTAACAATAAACTGGAATCTTCACAAACTACAATCAAGCAATTGAACGTAACAATTATGTAACAAAACGCCTAACAATAAGAAAGACCTCAAGGCAGAATTATGAGCAACGACGGGATATGACACAGACTCATATTTTACTATCACACTACACTTAGGAAGTGCTCCCATATACTAGTATATGAATGCTATATGATGATCAAGTGGACCCAAGGACCCATGTCGATGCCCAAATCTGTCTATAACTCGACCTTACAATAAATTCCCGAATGAAACTACCCAATTCGAGAAGCTCACCTTATCTAATAACACTTTGTTATACCGCAATGATCAGTTATTATCCAAACTTGTGTAAGACGCACCAAGATAATAAGAGTACGCTACAGAGCCATCGACTTGGCTGGATAAGCCAGCTACAATACGAAATCAATTACGATTTGAAGTCAACTGACATGCAACAAGGTAATATTCATAAAGTGATTAGCAAGGTCCTTCCAAGAACAACTTAATAAAGCACTAAAGTATCGATTTGGGTAAGAAGCATGATTATAAGGCCTGCATAAACAACCTCAGAACTGATAAGGAAACGAAAGTTAGGTAGAAATGGGGCATTCAAATGTCTTTTAATCTGTTTGAATATCAAGTGGAAAACAACTTAATGAGGCTAAAGAATCGGCGTCCTTCTTTGGAAAGGATTTTGACATGACGAAATTTTCTTTTACATGCACTATAGCCGCAAGACCTCAATTATGCGTATTATCTATATCAGACAAGGGCCAATATAAATGTTTTTCAAATTTCATTCTACCACTCCCAATAAACAAATACGTATTTTCATACGTTAACGACACAAAATTATAAATATATAACACATAATTTTAAGAAATCGTGGCTACATTGGACTGCTTATGTACTTAGTTACCTCAATATCAAGCTGCGTGAGAAACATAAAGTCACTCAAACGGTTGTTAATCCTTCGTTTTCAGATGGGATCGCACGAGCCTCTGAAGAGATTGGTAATTGAGGGTATAGTGCAAACATCAACATGTAAATTATAAATTAAATAAAGATTTAAAGATGATCTACTTTCAGACCTGGAGGATACAGTGCAAGGATCTCTCTCGACAATCGGTTGGTTCAGCCTTGCTTGCTGCTTCAAAAGTTAAAAATAATAAATATCATATGAAATAAGGTAACTAAAGTGTAGGTCTGCAAATCCATTACGGGAAACTCCATCGTGATGGCAAGTAAGGAATATCCAGGATAATACATATCACTGCCCATGTCTATATCTTAAAATATTCATAGATCGTAGATGTTCATCATGTCGTGAGTCGTAGTCTTCTTCTGAGCTCCTTTCCGAGAGGCACTTCCCCCAACTTCAGCCTAAGGACAGGAGACGCATCTCTCGAAGAAAAGTGTTAGAATATTTAAAACTTTCAATCCACGTTATAAGGGCCAGGTTAATTATTTTCATGTCCATGCAATGTCAATACCACAGTTTCTCCAAAAAGCTCAAAAATTGATAAAAACCTCAGCAGTTAGGTATGAACTTTCTAAGACAGCTAAACGCTTACTAACTTGAAACTTGAGACTAGTAGGGTCAAAGGCAAGCGTTTACGCCAAGTGTAGGGGCTCATTTTGTTTTGGTGATCAAATCCTTTGGTCCCCTGCAAGCCTTTGCTCGTCCAGATACGAATAAAATATCCTGCAGTTACTTTCCACGTTTTAAATGCACTAAACCTCATTTATAAAGGGCTTTCACGTGTGTATGGCAGCCAGTCTTTTAGTGAGAAAAAAACCCTTCCAACTTCTCCCTGTCAAATTATTGCAACAAATAAATCGTTTTCTGTACTTGGACTCGTTTGTATCAAACCCCAGAATCGCAATGCAATAGATAGCATAGTCATTTTGCTATGTCGCGTGCCATATGGGTGCTTGTTAGATAGAGCAAAATCTGATATTTGGTTGGTACGCATCGTTTTATGTGTTATTACCTGATGATTCGGGTGTAAGGTCTGATATGTTTGTCTAATGTTGTCGACCCCTGCATTACAACATGCTCTCATGAACACATACCTTGAATTTGAGGTGATCTACTCGTAGATAATCCTAACAGGTCTATTCTTCATTTAGGGTGAGGATGACGTAATGGCAGCAATATTACTCCTTACATAAAAGGAACTATTTGTTATTTCTACATTAAGTTACTACCTGCTACACAAAATAGCTCTTTAACTTTTCTCAAAACCGATATTTACAATTGGATGTAATACACAACATTAGTACATTCAATATAAACGCAGGTGAATGAAACTGGGGTGTTACTGTATGCTATGCAACTCACGGCAAATGTAAACACGGCTGGATATTGGAGAACCTCCTACCCAAAGCTGTTGCTTTCACCGTTGCCTAGTTTTCATATTTAGTATGTCCGATGAGCATCCAGCTCCTTTGCGCTGTTTCTTAGCCAGCCGTTCCAATGCTATTCTTTTCTTTTCTTGTATCTGACTTTCGTTACATTTTTGTGTGGAGCACATCGGTAAGTCATCTAAGGTGGAACAGTAAAACCAGAAATAAATAAATAACAAATAAAAGAAACGTGACAGGAACCGGGATAGAAATACACATAGCAAAGGACACCACGTTAAAGATGTAAACGAATTTGAAGTGTAATAAATGATAAAAAACGCACAAATATAAGAAGCGGAGGAAGACTAATAATAAACGGAGAAAGTAATTCTATAGAGGACACTGTAGAAGGCATGCAATAAAACGATGAAGACCAGTATGAGAGCTAGTAAGATTACTAAGACGACAAGGGAGAGGCGGAGTAATTTACAGACATAATCTACAAATCAATCGATAGGTTTTGATGGGTAAACTAAGAATATGAATTTTCGTGGAGTAAATAGGGGCACTACCCATCACCGGTAAACGTCAACTACAGAAATTCGGCGATTTAAAGACCAAAGCAAAAAGCAAAAACATCTACTCATCACTGGTGTGCATGTAGATCCCAATATCAAGCTACTGAATGCCCTTACAAATATATTCATGTATAAAAAGGCTGTAAAATCATTAAAAATCCTCTGCGAGGAAACACAAAATTTTACCGCGGTCGTCCTTGTTCAAGGGCACTTTCAAAAATTGTGCCAAGTATATAAGAAACAGTAGGACCGGATTCCAAACTTGACAAGGCCTATCGACTGTTACATGATACAAAATTATATCTACTACGAAATAACGTAGGTACTGAAGGTGTGGAATTCTGATATGTTGTCAGCTGATTCTAAGTAAAATGACGTTAAGCAACACAGTGCTGCGTTATTCACTACTCTGACAAACCATAAAACTACCAGCATAAGAATCAAATGAGAGCACAATCTGTGACAAATATGCTCCAAATAACACCCCACCTAGGATGTGTTAACGAGCTACACAAGATCATAAGTGGAGAGGCTCCCGCAGGAAACAATGCTCAAACCTCACTCCGAAAATACTAGTTTAGTTTGGTTTACTTTATAATTGGAACGGTTACTAAAATATATACTCAGGCAGGCACACAAGCATTCATGAATAACATAGTATAGAACTCATTAAACAAGTGCTTGAAGCGCTGGCCCGGATAGAACCCAGGATCTCCCACACCGAAAATAAAAGAAAAAAAAAAGGTTGCTGGTGGTGGTGAGAATATATATATATATATACGCTCATGGATTTACAAATATTCTTCACACAAATTAACACTCTCTGTCTCCTGTTTGTCTCGTCCTTGCAAATGCATACGACGTTTGATTCAGATACTTAAAACATTTTACTTGGGAAGAGGGCATTTAACAGTACATGTATGTTTGTATATATTTTAGTTTTATGGATAAAATGTACAAAATAAAGAGATTTGTACCCAGAAAATATCAATCGAGATTGACGAAGGAACGAGTCTGAAGTACTCCGGTATCCGGAAACACTTCTGTATAAAAGCTCTCCCCTGGAGCCCAAAAAAGACGAAGGAACTCTTTGACCTCCTCTACTAGAAAGGTTCTTCTCTAGGATCGTAAAGCCTTTTGAAGTTAATAAATCGGGTTCTAGGTTTCAAAAGGCTGGGAACCACTGTTGAAGAGGAAGGGAGCGATTTAATTTTAACTACATCAATTAAGTCAAAGAATAAATTGAGATGCAATGATTAACATATAACTGTTGTCATTATTAGAAGAAGAAATTTAGGTGCACTAGACTCTGTAAAGGTATTATCAAGCAAATGTTTCGGTTCAGTTTACTAGCGTCTGAATCTACTTGATACAAGGTATTTAGAACACCACTTGTAATGTTTGTGTATTTCTTTACCTATGGTAAGGACAAAGGTTCGAAAATATTGGCATTATACGTCGCAACTTATAATAAAAGTGGGAAAATTTTGAACGTACCTAAAGGCAAACTGGCAAAAAGCTCATCCTCTTCTGGAGTATCTTCCAGCAGAGGGGGAAATGGTTGCTTGTGGACTCCTGGTGCGTTTTGCAGACCCGACGACCTAAGATTCAAAACATTTTCTTTTGAAGATGTTACACTGCTCGACAACGAGGAGTATCGGTTATTTCGAGACTGATTGATCGCTTCGGGGTGGACATTCGTTCGAGATGCAGGGTTTGGTATATTCTGTTCTGACATTCCGTGCTTTGAAGATATAAAAGCTTTTGACGAAGTTCTTCCTGAATCACTATTAGAATTACTATGCTGTCTCTTTGCGTTTTGGTTACTTGTGCCACGACATCGGTAGTCCGAGGGAGGCTTTGTAACGATAGCGGTCTTTATAAAGGTTTTAGAAGTTTGCCTCGTTACCACGCCAGAGTTAGATTTAGTTTCTTCGAGGTCTTGAATAGCAAAATGTAAATCCTCGTCCTCATCTCCAAACAAATCGTCATCAATTGTAGCAAATTCGTTCTTTTCCACATCATGTGAGTGTACTGCATAGCTACTTGTATGCCAAGTTGCGTCTTTCTTTGTGAAGACGGGGTTAATAGTTGCAGCGGAATGGCCAGCTTTTTGTCGGCTTATCTCTTCATCTTTTCTGCTTTGATCTTTGTCGAAAGACTCCTCTTTTGTGCCTTTCAAAACGTCTGCATCAAAGTCATCGTCTGAAAATAAATCTGTTATCAGATCCTGATCGGCCACAGCAGCCGATTCGTGTGTTTCCGATTTGATTTTTTCCGGAATTCCAATGCTTTCCTCGGGCTGCAAGTCAAGGAATTCCAGCGGTTCGATATCTTCTTTGAAAATATCGGCATCAAGACCGATTCCGTCCTTGACGTTTGTTGAACTATGTAAAGAAAGTTGTGAAATTTAAAAAATTGTATTCGTATTTGTCGGAAGTGACAACGGCAACCAGTTATGTCATACGATTGCTGAATCAGTGATTAAACGACTTCGACTATGCGATGTCTGTTACTGATAATAAAGTGCTAAATAACGGCGTATACTAGTCGTACCCTTGTAGTTGTATAAAAAGTACCAAAGGTAATGCACGTCGAAGACAAACCTGGCCTGTCGTGCGGCCCGGACGCAAACAAAATTTGCAAGATTCATCCTAAATATTGTAAACAAAGAACTTTTTGATTTGTAACACACAAAACGTTCTTCATGAGTCATCAATAAAGTTCCAAATCTGTACCTCCTGTGCACAGTGGAAAACGCTCTACCCGAAAATGAAGAGAGCAAAGCAGTGACTGGGTATCGATATCAAAAGAATTCAGGTCCAAATTAAGGTGTAGGCAGGGGTAGAAATAAGGAAAATTTCTGTGATTGGACGTTTTTCAAGACGGCTTATTACCCCTTAGTAACACCACGATATTTTTAATGTAGTGTTAACTTTTGGTCGGACGTTTTGGCATTTTGAGAGTTGTCTTGACCGGACGATTGCTCAAGATGATCGGAAATATCCGACGTCCGGACGTTATTTCGACCCCTGGTAAGGGCTCTTGAAAACCTAGTCTAACACTTGGGGAAGGAAAGAGATAGTTGTATTTATTGCATAATTTTTGGAAAAAAATTAATAATTTTACATGGTGAGACCTATGCTTTTTCTTGACTACTTGACACTGATCACTAAACTCAATACTAACATATCTATTCGCTTTAAAACCTTAACGCAGAGGATATTGAATTTACTAAATAGGTGACTATAACCGCAATTTTACTTTTCAGAAATTTGACATTTACATGACTTTCATACACAATTTGTATGATTTTTATAGTCTTGATGAAGGAGAAGGATGCTATCGTACAAGCAATAATCTTCGTGGCAAGGTACTATGTCGTGACGTCAAATAGATCGGGAATACGAGTAGGATGGTAAGATGTCGTCATTTTTACACGTCATAACATAAGGCGAGTGCCCTCTTCTCGTCGCCTATGGATAAACATCGGCACTGCAATTGTAGCAATGAAGTATGAAATGGTGGACAATAACACCTATTGCCAATAATAAAAGTAAGTCTTTGGCGATACATACGAGAATAAGCTGTCAAAAATACCAATTGTATACCTACCTCGATTTTAAGTCTTTTCTCTGTTCGTAAAAGGGGTCATCTAGAGCAAAGTAATGGGTTTGCAAAGATTAGAAGTAAAGCTTCAGTAAACGGGAAATACAAGGTTGATGTATATACGTAAAATTCATTGAACTACACGAAATAGCGAAAACATTTTACTACTTAAAAGCCTTTTTCGTCTGACACTCCTCAGAATACAAAATCGTCAGAACTGAAATTGCGAAGAAATCAATGAAACTGGGCAAACGAGCCCATGTATAGCCTGAGTTGCAGCTCCGCTACAATATCTGTTGTTTATCAGTTTAGTCGGCTCATTTATAGTTTGAATACAATTCATAGAGGTCAGAATGAGCGACAGTTGTATTTCAGTTTTTGTAACTGCTACTATGCAGAGAGTAGAGCGTAACATCTTTTCAGTATTAGTTGCACTCCCCTCGGTACATAAGAAAATTGCTTGCAGTGCTCTGGCCAGAGCGGACGCAGGTAGTTCCATCACTTTCTCGCCATGGAGAAAATTTCTGAAACCACTTTCCAAATAAGTGGCAATTCAAGACGAGAGCTGTCGTTGGATAACCGAAGTCAATTAATTCCTTTGGGACGAAGGGCCTTAGCTGTTTTTACACAAATTAGTTGTTATGAGGTAGGATATTATAGCCATTTATGCCTGCTTGAAATCCACGATCTCTTTTCACGTACCCACAACAAGGGGGGGCTGAATTGTTAAGTGTTCCCTTTTCCTTTCTTTTGAAGAAAGAGTAGAGTAGGTAGGTTTACATTTTGGTTAGTCGCATCTAATTGTAACTTGAGTTGTATACTTTCAGATTTACCATTCCACAATTTCTGTTAGGCCAACACGCACAAAAAAACTTCAAAAGCTGTCATTTGCGAGGCCTGGTCTCGGTTCAGATTTAATATCGCAGAGTGAGGATCTGCTCGAAATTCAGTACAAATAGGATGTGGTATGCTCAGGAATAAGGAATCCATTGGGAATCGCCAACAGTGCACGGGTACTCGAACTATAATGACCAAGTTCTATTGGCTACTCATCAGATTGTAGTTAACCATAACATGGCTTGCACGGGCTTCAAGAAGTATGCAGTGTCTTTCCAGGCATTATACAAGGTTGGGCTACGGGTAAGGGTATGGATTGCAAAAGTTCGATTAAGTTCTTATTCATTTTCGGGGAAGACACGTTCCTTCAAACCAATTAGATACTATTGAACAAAGAGCAAAGAGAAAGTGTGTAATACCAGTCTTTGATTCCGAAAGTGCCATTACTAACTTGCACAATTCATCTTGAAATTCTGGGTCGATTGTATTAATACGTGAACGTTGCCTCCCGACAAATCTACAGGTTCCAAAAGAAGAAAGGTCTATGTAATTGTAATAATGTTAAAACAAGAATAAAGAAAATCATAGTGCATTACTTATATATATGCAACATCAAGTAACTAGTATCGCAGAATCGTAAACCCAATGAGTATTCAGTGCCTTTTAAGACCTGTACGTTTGCTTCCATATCTTGACATGGCCTTATAAAACTTTAAGTGAAATTAAAATAATCTTGGCCATAATTCTTTGCTTAACCGGCCGCCAATGCAACTGGTACAGTACGGGCGAAATGTGAACAACGCGCTGTGCAACAGAGTCGTGCATTGGACACTTACCTTGAAACAGGGCTGTGTGAACGTTGTACCTTGATAATACGAGTGGCTGGTAGTTCAAATAGTAGACTGTTACAATAGTCTATCCGAAAGTAACACGTCAATCATTTCGTTCAAAAAATTAAAAGCGAAGTTTTCCTTATTGTAAGGAGCAGAAATGCATCGTTTTAAGATTTATATGATCGTCCAAGCGACTTACCATCTTGGTAATATGAATATAGTATAACATGTCAAACAGGTCAAGAAACACTGCGACACGAAGAACAGGGCCTTAAACTTGAAACCAAGTTCTCATCTTTTGGTTAGGAGCTTGGAGAAGATGATAATAAAAATTACAAATGATGAAAAAACCCAAACCTACTGTCCTTAACCTGAAGAGGTAGAATGATATGAATCCCAATACTGAGTATCTTACAAGAGTGAAGCCAGTGGTAAGACCTGAATTGTCACTATCCTTCTTCTTCTTAATATTATTTGCCAATGATGAAGATTAATTGTGATTTACGCAGATACAAGCTATATTCATCGTCAATTTTTCGACTTAGTCTTTTCTCATTAATGCGATCATTATGAAAGGATGTTCAATAAAGTTATGGTTAGTTCTACTTACTATTTTTTCATTTTGTCGCTAAAAGTTTTGGAAGACATTCTTGCAGATTTAAAAGTCGTTTAACCGGGGGTCCATTACAAGAAAACAACCAAAAAGAGAATCCTTGTACATCTCAAAAGAAACTCTGTTTGTTACATTTGAGCTACTTTTTGTTTTCTTGCAAGGACAAGGACTGAAACACTCCAGACTTGTTACCTTGGTAATAAAGACCTTCTTACCTACTGTTAACATGTTTGTGAGTATATTAGTATAAAGTTTTCTTATTCGTTTCGTAAGTTAATATTCTTTTCACAAATTTGTTATTATGGTTTCACAGTTAAATTGTTTTGCATATTTCTTGTACTAGGAAAATTTTGTTATACCTGTCACATTATTGTCTGCATTGTAGTTTATCAGGAAATAAATACGCATGATGTTTGAAAGAAAAATTAGTAGTAGTGGTAGTAGTAGTAACGCATCTTTACATACAGGATAATCACGTCAAATAAATCCATAGCATTTACACACATATAATATTTGCACGTATCTGTTGTCATTGTGAATCCCATAACATTAAAATGTAATTAAAAGATTTAGTAATAATTTTCAAAATTCACAGAAATATTGATACCAGTCCCTATAAAACAAGTAAACAAGAAAAATTAAGCTTAAAAATTATAGAGTAAAGTAGGAAACACTAACATATTACAGGGCGTAATCAGGGGAGAGACGTTTAAGTCCTTAAGGAAAGGTTCCAAATAATAAGTTCTTTGAGTCTTGATTTGTAAATCAATCGGCCACTCTTGATAACGGAAATGAGGAACAAAGATACCTACAACATCACGGCAGCATATTATGTACAATTAATTGATTAATAAAAACTTAAAGTTAAAAATATCTTGTTGTGCCAATGCATACCTAATCATTATTGTACACGTCACAATAAAATATGAAGCAAGCTGAACATCTGAAACTTACCTTCTAGGAGTTTTTCCTTTGTATTTACCTTTTCTTTCTTTCTTCCCTTCAGATTCTGGCGACAAAACTTCAGAATGATTGTTTAATGCTTTGGTTACCTCTGTGCCAGCTTGCATCCATACATCAAACAGACTATGGTCCTTAGGGTCTTTGTTTTCTCCTGTAGCCTGGAAATACAATGACAAAAAATACATTTGTATTAAGTATGTTTATAATAAAATTTTCATAATCACCCTTATCAAATAAAGTAGTTACCATTTTACCATGATTTGCATTAAGTTGTAGGGGTACAGCTGATCCCTTTGCAATTTTAGTATGCTATTGATGTTTCAGATGAAAGCAAACAAGCTGGGTAATGACCATCCATTTCCTTTTCCCATGGAAACTATGACCCCGTTTACACGAGAGAAATAGGAACGGATCCAATCAGATCCGTTCCTAAATGGATACAATTACCTTTTAATGCAGTGCGTTTACATGACATGGTTTTGGTGCCGGCTCCGTTATTTTTGTGTCTACACGAGAACGGATCCCTTTCAAATGCACATGCGTTGAAGCATTCCTAAATAGCTGTAAAGAGTGCTACGACTTTTAATCAGGATGTCCAGTGCGCTGTTTAAAGCATTTCGGGGTGTTGAAACATTAAACCTGGACAAAGCTGACAATTCTTTGAAAACTGACACCAGCGCGAATATTGCTTTCAGAAGATAC
>JAAAKL020003650.1:0-22600 GCA_010016065.2 Carybdea cf. marsupialis auct. non (Linnaeus, 1758)
AAGGAATTTGTCTTACCTACGAACTTATTGTAAATTTCTCCTAGTTATTGTGTTATTGTGTTGTTTAGTTTGCTTACTTTGTTTGGGTTTACTCGTTTATTCTATATTCCCAGAGTTCATTGCGCACGTTTAATTTAAGCGTGTTTGTAATTCCAACTTCTTTCCCTTTTATATTCCTTGTCTTGAGTTTTCCTCTCACCCATTTCGAACCCTTGGCCTGCCTTCTCATTTTCCTGCAAGCGTAATGCCATTTTGACTTCGTAATTATATGAATTTTCATTCAGTTGTGGCCAACTGCATCGACCGTATGGAGGAAGACATCGGTAGCAGATTTTCATCAGAAAATACCAATATGTGGTAGTCAACGGAGAGGAAGTCAATGAAGTAGTCATTCCCAAACTTAATGGGTTTCAATTAACTGGAGCCTCTTTTTCGATACGCGATGACAATACCCATAATCAAGACAAAAATGCTGTCTAATTGTTTAGTGAGGTTGATCTTGATGTAGAGTGTCGTGTTTATTGACGTATATTGCTGCGGGAACAAGAAAAATGAATATTCCTACATGTCAACATTGTACATTGATAGTGAAAAACCCACAAGGATTCCGCACCAGTTCATGTAGTGCTGTGTCAAGTTGTTGCTGCTGCTGGATATGCTTCAGCCACCGCTGAATGTTTGTATTCAGTACTTGGTAAGATAGATACATCCTAACGATGAAGACAAACTACAAAACGAGAGTCGGAACAAACGTTTCTACATTTTTAACGGCAAACCTTGTTCTCTCTTCATTTTTAAGAGTTCTTAAAAATTTAGGAGTTCAAACAGAGAAAGCGTTTCTTTAAGTAGAGAAAACTTGACTGTTCATGTTATAAACACTTGCCTATTACTTCTAATTTCTGGATGATATTTTTATCAATAGAAAGTCTTCAATTAATCTAGTTACTAGTAAAGAGAAGTTGCAAAAATCAATGTTAAGATATTGGCGTTAAGAAAGCATGTTATCAAATTTTATTACGTTTTGTACGTATTTCAATTCCATAACTTGATTTTTTGCTGCCTCTAAGCTGACAGGCACGAAATAAAACGATGCCTTTGTACATGATCTTTTGGCGTGTCACTTTTCCAAAGCGCACGCGCGAACATGTATTGTATCAAAACGAGGACAATATATGTAAACAAGAAAGTTAGCATGGCGAGTTACAGAAATTTAACTAAAGGATTGATAGAACCAATTGAAATCAACTCATATTTTTCAAAATTGCGAAATGCTCAAGTATGTGAAAAACAGTTACAAAAAACCCCTAAGGGTGTCGCAGTGCTTTGAACCGAAATGGAACCGATATTGACGTACATGTGGTTACATTTCATCACATGTTAACAGCACAGTAGCGGTCGTCTGACCATGAGAGCTTTCACCGTCGATTTATCATCGATGTTATTATTTGTGTTAAAATACAGTATAAATTAACTACCGAATTAATATACATCTTGAGGAGTAAACTGAGAATCATTCCGAGAGACTGGTTTACCGAATGGGGAAATTACAGAAATGAAGTGAAACGTTTTATAGGAAGATATCTGGTAAGTGCTCATCAATGACTTCAATGGCTAAAAATTGGATTAAATTTATTGGCTTGGATTGGTGAGATGCATTTTACTACTCATTGCAGAAGCCTACTTTGTCGAACCATTCACTTTCGAGAAAAGAATACAAGAATAAAGATTGTATAGGGTGTTCTATATGCCAAGAGATTTACCAAAGCAATATCGGCCCCTGGAGAACAGTTAAGCTGTATTACCTTCTTAAACAAATAGCTCTTGGCTTCAACAGCAGAACAGTCTACGACAGTGCAACGTATATCATGCGGTTTCTGGGTATATTTGCTCACTAAAATGGCCAACAAAACTCGATACCAATCAACTAGACTACAACGATTTACAAGCTCGCAAATTCAAGTAACGGAAAAATTAGAATTGTAACACCAAAGAGAAAGATTGTCCTCAAGAAAGATCCATCCGTTTGAAATGAATTGAATTCGCACGCAAGCTCTGAAAGCCAAGGTCTTTGCCTCGCTTTGGAAAGTGGTTGATATATGATCACAATAACCATGTCTGATGACTAGCAACACATCAAAAGTTCCGACATTAGTTTCTCTTCTGTTTCTTTACTATTTTGATAATAGTATTGATAGATAAAGATATTGCAGCGGGGCCTGAACTATAACCCCTTGGTTGTTTGGCAGCTCCTTGGGCCACCTTTGCCTCACTATAAGGCAATGGCCCCTCGCTGCTATACGTTTCTAAAGATTCGAAGCTACTGATGTGTTTTCCCGGAGAAACGAGCACTATGTTAGAAAAAAGAACTGCTTCTTGGCTTGAGACAAGATTCTTAACAGCCTTATCTGAGTACTCGCTGTTAAAATCTATCCAACGGTGGTGAATGGGCGTATTTGGCTAGGAGTTAGCTTGCAAGCATTTCTGTATGAATAACGAGCAGCTGGAAGTTGAGTAAGGTGCAATTGACTGCTTTAGTCACTGCATTTGGTTAGGGATGATAAGTTAACCATGTTCGTTATTAGAAAGTTAAAATCTGTAAAATGCCCTTCAAAATTTTCATTATTGACAATGTCCATAAAAAATCCTGGATGGGCAGTAGCTTGTTTGGAGAGGGAGTGAATGAATTTAGGGGAGATTTGCGCGAGAGAAACAAAATGTTATGGTAGTAATCGGCATTTCGCAGCTTATTTAAAAATGGAGAGATTTAAAGCAATTAGGGTCTTCTGCTTGCCACTTAATACTATGTTAACAATGCTGCAAGGAATAATTATATCTCTAAAGGCAAAGAAATTGATAACGAGAAGCTCAAAGCCTAATCAAAGGGATCGATAACAACACAGAAATTCTAAATGCCAGTATAAAAATTGAAACCATACACTAATCTTGTCTTCAAGGGACTTCTTTGAATCTAAGTTCAAAGTTGTTTCGCTAAGGCAGAGATCTTTAATGATGACTAATGTCAAGTTCGAGGTGATGTCAATGATCATGTTCCTGAGTTAAGGAGTGAGAATCCTATGGGATTTAAAATTAGGGACGACCTATTCTCTAGGACTACTTGTTTTTGTTTTGTGTTGATAATCGTAGCTGAGCCTCCATTTGATGACGTCGATGCAACGGCGCAGGATGGAGACGTTATAGGAGTTAATAAAGAAGCATTTGATGGAGAAGTTGACGACAATGTTAAATACAAGAACCTTTCAAAACCATGTGTGCGAGACTTCTCTTTATAAATTGCCAAAACACAGTCCCTTTACAGAATGTTGAAGACATTTGCCAGGAGGCTCTCTGAAGCATGTTTCGATAACCTATTTGTTTGGAAAAAGTTGTGTAATATGGAATATCACCAATTATAAAGTTTAAGCATTGCACGGAGACCTATGCTAACCAAATTTGCGTTAAGCTCTTTGGTGTACTTCTGAATTAGGGGGAAGTGGTGTACTGATTAGAAATGGGACGGAAATGAGTGTGACCTAGATTTTTTACCCTATTAAACAAACAGAAATGTTTAATTAAAGTACCGAATTTCAGCAAAATCCATTAAGCAGTGTTGGAGATGTGATACTTTCAAATCGGCACGGGTTGATTCAGTTCTCCCAATACGGATATGATCAAAGTAATTTAAATTGCACGTGATGACACGCTTACATTGCATACCACTCTGACTCCAGTGTTACTTTCATAAGAATAAATCTGATGCTTAGAGCTATGTCCTGCGGTCATGTCAGGGTTTCACGTAGTCCTCGTCAATGATTTCAATGGCCAAAAATGGATTAAATTTACCTACGCTCTACTACTCATTGCTGATACCTACTTTCTTTCGACTACTGTCGAATAATTCACTTTTGAGAAAAAGGAAAATACAAAGAATGATATCGATAAAAGTAGCGATTTAGTATAAATCTGAAAAAGTGCGCATTAATCATGATAGTCATATCTGGCACAAGAGTAGAAGGGTCTTTGATATTTGCTCGAATTTACTTTTATTGAATGCAAATGGCTGTAATGCGGAGGGATAGTGATGACGTCACATATCAAAAGTATTAGAAATAGTACGATTTGACTCAAGACATCCAAAGGAAAGTTTAGAGTAGGCTGTTTTCCAAAATAGCAGACCTGTAGTGTATATAGTGTTTAAACTAGAGGTGTTTGCATCTCAGAAATCTCTGGTCAATACTCTGTTGATATATTTTGGTTCCTTAAGTTAGGAACCAGCATTAAACAATAGGGTTTTGCTAGGGAGATTCAAAAGTTTGAACCATGATATCTCCGTGTTAGGAAAGGGCATTACTCTCAATATTGGCCATTAAAGTTCTCACTAATAGGACAAAATGAAAATTGAGTTTTTCCCCATAATTCAAAAGTTTTCAAAATCTTGACGTCACACTTTCCCAGCACATTATAAAGTACCAAGATTTTAGCATTGTAACATGATTCACTCAACTCCGTCAATATATTTTGTAAAATAACCTCATTTCACAACACATTCCTTCAACTAAAGTAATGCCGTAGCCTATTCTCTAACTTCAGAGAAAGGGAAATGATGAAATCGAAATGTTAGAGAAACTAGAATCTTGAGCGTTTTCCCCTACGTTTATAGGGACAGATGTCCCACAGTAAAAATTCAGACTGAAATTTTATGTGGCAAACGATATTAAGATGCGAACGTAATTGAAGAAAGTCATGACAAACTAAACAATAAGGGTCATCAACTGCTAATATTTCATAGGCCACTAGCCACAACTGGACGGCTATTTTAAAATTCCTCTTGAAATTTATTCTGCTTTAATAAATGCAGGCTTTCTTTGATTTGCAAAATTATCGATAACCCAAAATCTAATCATGCTGTTAGTTAAATTAGATTATACTTTCATGAAATTACTATTTAGAAATGTTCGACAGTCATTTGGTCTACCATGAAACGTCCTTGCAGTTTCATTCTTTCTGTGTTTAGCTTTAAAATAGCAGCTAATTAGAGTAACAAGATAACATTAAAAAACTGAAAATAAAGTGTAATGAGACTACTGCTTCCATATCGTTGACAAGTCCAAATTTAGAGATAAATGTATACACCATGGTTTCTAATAAGGAGTCTCTTCCAGATCACAAGTTTACGAAAAATTGTCATCTTTCTTTCTTATTCAAACACTCTGCTTGTCGACCTTTTATGTTTTCAGTTTCCCAACGCTCTCCAAGAGATGGTTTTACCATGGGATGCCACTCCTCACTCCATACATAAGCCTTGTATGAGGGCTCTGAACAAGAACTGTAATGGTTTGCTTTGGCTATCAGAGAGAACAGCTACAGAGTGTCATCTGTTTGATACTGATGCAGGACCAGACAAATACATATAGTATATATAATACATATAATACATATACATATAATACATATAGGCATATACGGCAAATAGAGCCAAAAGCAGAGGGGAAATAGCTTTGATAGTGTAGAGAGATATCAGGTGGAATTGAATAGTAAGACAACAACGCAAGTGTTTGCAAAGGCAGTAAAGGTTTCTCTGCTGATTGGGATTGAAATGAATCCGATGGAAACAGAGATGAGGGTGGTGCCTTGATTGCTATGAACCACGGAGATGTCAACGTAAAATGAAATTCAGAGTAAAGAGAATTAAAGCAGGAGGGAAAGTGATTTTAATCAGTCCGATGGATACGACAGACGCTGGAACGGTATGGAAATGCAAATGGATTGACGCAGGGAGAGTTTTTCACCGTGATATTGTCTCTTGAGCAGGGGTAGGGGGGGTTACAAAACCGACGGGCCATCAGTATCCTAGGACAAGCCTTTGCCTGGCGTCGATGTGCCAAGGGGCAGGCCCTCTCATGAACAAAAGAGTTTTCGATTTCAAACACCAAACCAGTTCTTCTGTGACTCCAATTTTAATCTCGAAATCGTTTTAATCGTGCGTCATTGTAGTGATAAAAGGGGGAGTCCTACCCTTTTAAAAACTAGCTTCTCCAGCACGTGGGTAGCTCAGCTGGTAGTGATTCTGGATAGTAACTCCGTGGTCGTGGGTTTCTTATTGACAAAAGGCAAGTATCAATTAAACATATAAATGCAGCTACTTAGCGACATGCTGTATTAATTTATGTAAACTGGATTCTATGAAATGTAAAATATCGAATGTTAAATTAAATGAGAATTTGATTTTTTCTTGCAACACTGATGACATCAAATGTACCACTGTTTTATATAATATTCACTTGCTTTAAATCGTCGATGAAAACAGGTTGCAGTCGTTAAAAGCAGACTGTTCTCTTGTAAATATCATAAAGGGTCAACATGTCTCTGTCAACGATCACCTCTTTTAATGCAGCCAGATTCTTATTATTTCTTTCGTCCCGCAGGTATAACCTTATAAAAATGAAAAGTGTGTAATTATTGCTCAATGCCAAATAATAGTTATTGTTAAATAGAATTGAATAAATATTCTACAGGACCTATTTGACAAGACTGTAGAACATAGGAATATCATTTCTAATGTATAGCGAAGCCCTTCAGTATACACTGAATCGTGTTTTGATCGGTCGCGTGGAAACGACAAAGCACCTGAATCTTGAAAAGTTTAATTGTGATTTAATTTGAATTCATGGTCTACTCTAAGCAAATCTCTTTATTCTGATAATGCCTTTAAAACAGAAATGTAGTTGAGAGATTGATGAATAAACCCTTCAAAAATAATTCCGCTCAACTACTAAACATTTATCTGAGAAGTCAGCGCTAATTTACTTGATACTTTTACAAATTCATTAATCATCTCAAATTCACCCAACAAAATATTCTAAGAAGTAGAAGCATATTTTGATGAGGGGAATAATAGGAGCAGCAATGCAAGAGAGGTAGCCATTCAGATTGACGGAGGGTTGGGGCTAAAGTAAATTCCAACGTGTTTACAAAGCCACGTCCAATGTTTCATGTTTCTAAGAAATATGCACTTGAATTTGTCGTGATAACTATCATACATTCGTATTTTTTGTCTTTGCAAGCAACGTTTATGATATATTTATGGATTGATATACGGAATGTTTTGGAATTATATTGTTTCAATTTTTTGTCTGTCTATCTGTTAATTGTAATTTGCTGCTATCTATGGGGCACCTATTTTACATAGTAGCAGGGACTCGTAGCGAGTGGAGGTGTCTTTTGGTGCTCCTGCTTTTTTTCCGTTAAGGTTTATTTCTTTCCATTTTAGTACTTGTAAACAACTGCTGAGCTGCAGTAAAGATGAATTGTGACTTCTGGATTTCCTCTGTTTTTACTCCATCCTTTTACAATTTACAAAATGTAGCATTTAACATGGAAAGCATAGCATATGCTATTATTCGTCAACTATTAGTCTATTTTTCAATTTGTTCGTCGAAGATCAATAGGTAGCAGAACTTGAAAAATGATCACGCTAGCATGCATGAAAGCATTCATTTAGTTTACAACAGACATTGTAGCAATGTTCGCAAAACACTGCCCAAGAAAATACATAACAGCAGATATCCCATATATGTACATTCCTCAAGAATTACTTTGAATACTGAAGTGGAATGACAATGTCGCCATCGCTCTGTTTATTGAATGCCAGATCTCTAAAAACAAGGCTGCCACTTCACTAGATTACATGTATGATTGTAAAGCTTACCTCTATGCAATTGCTGAAACGTGGCTCAATGAGAAAGTTGCTTCCGTTCAGGCATAGTTCAGCCTTAAAAAGTTTAATTTCATGGATAAGCAGCGTCAAGGTTGGTGTGTTGGTGGCACTAGTTTGATTCATCGTGACACATTGTGTTCAAAAAGTGGAAAATAATGAAAGAGTCTGATTCGAATTCTGCGAATGGATTATCCGTACTTATAGGAATAACCTACGAATAGTCATTGTACATCGGCCACCTAACTCAAAGGAACATAAAGGACCAATTAGCGAGTTCTTCAAGGAATTTTCAGTCTACCTTAAGTCTATGTTACTAGCTAAGGAACACATTCTGTTTTCTGGAGATCGAAACATATTCATGGTTAATAATAGAAAACCTAATGCCGTAGTAGTAGTAGTTTCGTATGGTTACACCCTTAAGTCCAAATTTCTCATCCATGTAGCAAGCACGTCTTCGCATAGGTAGAGGGTCTTGTATCCACCATCGATGGCCGTATGCGGGCAGTGAAGGACGATATGGTCGGTTGTTTCGGGTTCCACCTAATGCCGTGATATTCCGCGATCTGCTAGAGTTGTTCGGACGGGTACAACACGTGACAAACCTACCCATGAAGCGTGGCCATATACTTGACCTTATTATTACCCGTACTTTGCACCCTATTTTTAACACTTTCACCACTAGTTGATAGCTCTATCTCGGATCGTGAACCGATTATCTGTAATGTTCTCACAGAAAAGCTTAATACAGCTTTAATAAGGTGATTAAAAATTATAATTTTACTTCATGGCTTGAAAGCTTTCTAAAAGGGATTTAGGGGCACTCTCTTTGCTTCAATATTGTACTGTCGCCAAAACATCGGTAGAGAAGGTTGCAAGGATACATAATTCAACGCTTTCTAGTCTTGTTGAAGAGAATGCTGACCTGAAGCACAATACTGTACGTTCCTGTCAATCAGTTCCATGGTACACATAGTCATTGTCATTACTTGCCTTGATGTACTTTTCCCTCTCAATCAGTTCCATGGTACACATTGTCATTGTCATTACTTGCCTTGATGTACTCTTCCCTGTCTTTACTCGTATGAGTAACTAGTCACTAACATCTGGTCGTTTCCCTGATAATTGGAGGGAAGCAACTGTTACCCCACTGTTAAAAAATCATTTGTTTTTATCTCAGAACTTGCAAAGCTGCGAGTAATCATCAATTTGTTTTCATGTTAACGGAACGTGCTGCTGATAAATAGACGCGAACACACATGATAGGGCATGGTTTATTTCCAGTACTACAATCAGCATATTGTGAATAGCACTCTAACTGCAATACTGAAAGTCCAGAACGATACACTAACGAACAGCTTACTCTCTTAGTACTACTCGATCTAATTTTAGAAATTTGGCTTATTCAGAACGTCTTTGGCTTAGAAAAAAATATTTGGCTTGATTTCTGCTGCAGCTTCTGCTGGAAATAAGCCATTCATGGTTATTTCAGAATATGCCCTATCACGCTTGTCTTACCTGTAACCAATGCTGTAACAGAAAGGGTCTACTCCTATGTCACATGTGTAAAGACATTAAGTTATTGCCACTAAAATCAATAGTGAGGACAAGAACAAACTTCAATGGTCACTGTTGTGAAGGTTTTACAGCAACTGAAGGGATGCTCAGATTTTTCAACACAGAGCAAATGTACATGGAAATCATTAGCCGAAAATAATTAGGATGAAGATAGCGATTGACTCTTTTTTAAAAGGGATGTTGAACAATAGCATGCCATTGTTTCATTCTCTTTGTATTTGTAGATGACTGCATCTCAGCCTCTTTTTCAACTATTAAAGACTTCTATTGTCGTCTTTCCTCATTTTCAAATCTGGCCTCTTTTCACTTTATTCAAATTCACATTGGGCTTAGCTATTCTACACAGTAAACAGTAAGGACTCACACTTCAGTGGATTGCTTTTCACCTTTCAAACAGGTCACAACGCGTCTGCTTTTGCCAGAAACTCTCAAAGAAGTTTCAAATAATATGCGGCATTCCCCAAGGATCATGTTTGGGGTCTCTTCTTTTCACGACGTATACCAGCAACCTATTTGAGCTTATTAAAGGTCATTTACCATTTACCATTACCTATGATGACGGTACGTAGTTATAATTGTCCTATAACTCCAATTCAGCGTCTCAAGGATATTTGATCAGAGATGTTGATCGACAAACTGCGTCTTGATGACTGCAAAACTGAACTTTTGATTATCGGCACTAGACAGCAAAAGAAGATATTGGTTCTATTCGTGTTGCCGACACATGCCAGGCGAATAAAAGTATTCAGTAGCAGACTATTAGCACCAAGTATTAGGGCTAAACCGAACTTGAATAAGTTTAAAATATCTACAAAGACGAATCCTTTCAGAAAAGCATTTTCTTCGTGAAACTTGTAATTAGTTGTAAAACGCATAACCAGTGCAAATTTTATGTATCTTGAGGTTGTCTCTTAGCTGCTTTTACATCAGGTTCTAGCTACATATCACTTAGATATTTAATCTAATTGAATATTTTTATATTTTAAGCATTTTAATCACAGTAGATTTTAGATTTCTACGTTGCTTTGTAAGAAGTAGTAAATCATATCTACATGTACTCGTGCGTGAAATTATTATAAATTAATTATTAGTAGTATTATGATTATTATGCATAGAAAAAATCTGTATACTCCCATCATAATAAATATTTCTCCTTTATTCGGCCATCTTAATTGTTTGAGAACTATAGTATTCCAACTATTCTTGCTAACTTATCTCTCTTGTTAATTGTAAGTTACTTATATCCATGACATCATTACGCAAGAAAGTGCATATTGCTCCCATCCTAACGAATGTCAGTCTCTTATTCGGCCATCTTAAAGGTTTGGTAACTACAGTGTTTACAGTCATTGTAAGTAACTTCTACCCATGGGGTACTGTATTACGTAATAAAGAACGGCATACTTCCATGCTAATAAATGTTTCTGTCTCATTTAACAACCTTGATGTTTTGGAACTACGGTGTTCTAATTTTTTGTTCTTTATTTATTTATTGCCACAAAAGATTCTTTGTGTGACAGAGAGAATGTCAGACGAGCTCATGGCTCTGATGGATAATTGTGTAACTGAGATATATTGATTGCAACTTCTCGCGATTATTTTCATGTTAAATTACCGTCCTAACTCACACTGATAAGGACCTTATAAATGTGACAAGTACTTCATTGTCAATTTTCAAGTTTGTGTAAGATAGAAATGTAAGTCCCGACGATATAAAGCAGGTGAAAAGAGCTCGATCCAAATTGTAAAAGAACAAAGACCGAGTAGGACAAGATTAAGATATGTTGGTTGGAGGGGATGGAGACTATTTAATGGTAGAATGGAAAAGTTCTTTGTGAGAAGGGTAGCGATAAAGTGTTGACATTTCATTGAGGTAACATGGGGGCTTTGATTTAGAGGCTAGTATGTTACAAGCACACAAAAAACTAACAGTGGATTTTATAATGCACTTTCCAATAAAAGAAGCCACCCTTGTTTTTCAAGCAATCAACCTATAGAGGTTGATGTCATACCCCTCAGCATCAGATGCTATAAATGGCCGAGAGTAGGACAGTCCAGCAGAACTCATTTGAAATAGTATCAGGAGGTACACTTGCAAACCTCTTCAGTAAATTATAAGAAAGGCACAGGTATAATAATTGATTGACAGTTGAGTAACCAAGTTGCCACTCCTATGGGGAAAGACAATATGCATGATCAAGCAAGGGTTATCTGGAGATAAGCATACCGAAGGTGCATTGTGTGCAAGCCGAGTTTTCTTTGCACTTGGCAGAGAAATCCTTGAATGCAATTCGTTCTGAAATGTGCTTTGATAAGAGCTAGGTTTCATTCCATTTGGCCAGACTGTTTAATTATTAATGAAAAATACAAAATGCAAAACTTATAAGCAAGACCCAAGAGATTTTCGTTTTAATACACCTTCCTGAGACTAATTATTAAACGCCCAAGATCATAAAATATCGAGCATGTAAAGATGACAGGAGGAAAAAAGAAATCTAAGAATCTTATGGTAAGTAGGAGAAAATTTTCCATTTCACGGTCTCTTTTCTCTTTAATTACCGCTATCACCTCTTGTACAATTTGACATGTTAAACGTTTTGTCTTACATATTCTCTTTCAAATAATCTGCGCAATTATAACTAAATATTTCAAAAACAATAAAATATTAGTAATTAATGTGAGAGGAAAAGGCAATCGTAGGTAATCTTTTGTATGAGAGTTCTAGATTTACATCTATCATCTGTCAAACTGTCATGGATGGGAATAGCTGTGATGTGATTATCAACGGCCATCTCAATACACCAGTAGAGCAAGTTGCTTTCGACTTAATAAGTAGACGTCGCTATTCTGTACGCTACAGAAGTTTCTGGGCTTTTGCCAAATTCGACATCTGTGCAGCAGATTCAATTACATTCTGCCTTGCAAATGAGATCAGTTCAATCGAGGGAATCGGTGTGGGTGATCAAGGAATTTATATCTGAAAGTGGTCATTTGCTAAGAAAGGGGCTCATCGGATTGTTCCTGTGACATAATTTGTACACTAACGGGGAAAATTTCGAAATAGATACTAAAGAAACTAGATTTCTTGGTTTTTCAATCAATCTTCCTTTTAGTATCAAAAAGTATTCGTTCTGGTGCATTTAAAGATGCTTTTATCAGATAAATTGCAAAGGGAGAAAATTTTTAAGGTGTTTAATGTCATAGGATCTATCAAATAACGGATACTTATTTTACCCAGAGTTAATATTATTTACACTTAATTATTTTGAGTTAAGATGTATTCAGTGGTAAACTGAAAAGATAAATCACCTAATTTGACTCCATACACAAAGTTTTGCCAGATCGAAGAAGCTGTTAAGTTGTCTACGTACATGTAGGCCGAGTATCTTGTGATTTCCATTCTTCAAGTTTGCAAAAAGTAAATCTGTGTTTATTCTTGTGAGTTTCTCCCTCCCTTGATGGACATTGGTTGATGAAACAAAATCGCTTACGCTTTGAAATTTTCCCTAAATAATAATTGCCTAACTAATTTGTACATTTGAGGGCAACTGTTAACATACATGATACATTAGCATTATCACCATCATCATCAGAATAACTTTAGGACTTCATTACTATCTACTCAGACTGGGATTTTAACAGAAAAAGAGCTTTTTTGACATATGCATAACATTTTTTTACCAGTTATTTCGTAAATAGTGATATTTATTAAGAGTAATCGAATAAATAGAAGATTAATCATAATGTAAATGATCATCATTGTTATTATCACTGTTGATATCATCATCATCATCATCATTATCATCATCATCATATTTATCAATATCATTGCCATCTTATCACCACCGTCATCATAATCATCGCAACCATTATCTCCAACGGTGCCATTTGCATTATCGCCAGGAGTAGTACCATCACCGAGTCATAGAGAGTACCCTTTTTCACCTGACGTGCGGCGAGGCCAATGAGTTCTATCCGGATGTTTTAATGAGTGTCGTTCTAAACTCATCAGCCGTATTTGAGAATATTTTGTTCACTTTAATGCCATAACACCGCACGTTCGACCACCCTGTGTATAATGGTCATTGTTCAGACGTAAGCTATGAGGTCATTCTCTTTAGAAAGAAGCCTCGCTTGTTAATTTTCTATGAATCAAAATCGATTTATGGATTCATCTTCTAAACCGTGATTGAATCCAGTTCTTGAACGATGTTTTAAGTTATTACAGGTAGTTCACAGTTGGACTGAACTGTTCTACGTAAAAGATCCTCATTAAACGAATTTCTAAAGCATGGGATATTTATTGAGAGGACACGTCCAATCAATTTGTTTCTTTTACTAAAACATTCTTACTCGCGAGCGGTTATATACAAAACACCAGAAATATTTTCGATTACAGACAGGTGTTTTTAGTGCAGGAGACCCTTAGCCGTTAGAACTCTGGACTCTGAGAGAATAAACTTGAAAATCCCTTGATTGTCTGCTTAGCAAAATATGCAATTAGTCGTGCGCAGGAACTGATTGCCACCTTGATTGTAGATGGAGACATTTTGACTTGCATAAAGAATTGCTGGTATATCAGCTGCATCACAATTTTTTCTGTTTGTTGGTCGTACGAAACAATAACACTCTTCTGAGTAGCGAATACATTTTAGTACTGAAAAGATTTTTTAGCCTGACACTCTTCAGAGAACATAAGGGTCAGAATAGGAATTGGAAAATGAAGCAATGAAATTAATCTTTTTCGATTTCAAATCAGACCATATTGTACTTTGAGGAGTGTCAGACGCAAAAGATTAAAAGTTTAGAAAGCTGAATGTAAATAGTGGAAAAGGAAATCGAGCGCACTACTTGCAAAGCAACAGAGAGCACAGCAACAAAAGGAAATTCGGTATCAACCTTAAATGTTATTAATATTACGTTTGGGACCTTGCTGGTGATAGGAGTCTAGAAAAAACGAAGAAAGAAATCATAGCAAATGAGTTTAAAGAGGAAAGAAAACCGCATTTGTTATGTAGAAACCAACAAACATGAATCAATCTAGAAGGTAACAATGGATATTCAAAGCCACGGCTAATCCACAGGTATTTTGAAAAGCAGCAAAACTCATTATCATCCAATTGAGATTCGAACCCACAACTACTCAACAGTGATTGAACCCATTACGAATACGCAGCCATTCTACAGGTATTTGAAGTAACATCTGACCGAAAGAGGACTAGAAAACATAAAATCTGCAAACAGACAGAGAATAAAATCACAGTTTTTATATAAAATAGGTCGACATGTCCGAACACGATTGGACGCAATGAAGTCTGTAGACGAATATCAATTCTTGTTGGCAATGGTTTTGTAAGTAATATGCAAGTTTCCGCAAGAATAAGTCTGAGAGTCTAGGGGGAGAGGGGATCGGCAAACACGATGACCACCTGAGGGTAACAGAGGGTCCTGTCCGGATGTCTAACAAAGGGATTCATTAATGCTTACCCAGAGGTGTTAGCCGACCTGCCGTCATTAATAGTAGCAAGAACCAACTTCCCACGAGCACCTGCCATCGAACTCAAAATACATTGAGCAAACACACAAATACATCTTTGATAAAATACCGTTTAATACCAATCAACTGCAAAGGATGTTGAAGTGTGGCAACCAACGCAATCGTCCTGATATTTTAGAAATGGACACCAGTTTATCTTAGGTGAAGCTCATTGGTATCTTACACTTTTCATACCATAAACTCATCATTTACCTAAATGGTGTTCTTATTTTTAAAATGATCATAATAAAAATAATAATAATATATGTGATAATAAACAATCCTATTAATGAGTGAATATCTGTCACTGAACATTATCATTTGTTGCCATTTAAGAGTTTTAGTCCAAAATTACAAATAGTTTTACAATTTCCGCAAATTTATACCACAGTTGAAAATAATCAATTTTTGTGCAGTGTCGGTTTCCAAAGTATTTTATCATTATACATTTCATATCAAAGCAATTCGCGAATCCCATGTTTTTCTAATTTAAAATTAGGCCCGTTATATTTTTTTGATGCTTTTCTAGAAATTTTTCCAAAGTTTTTTAACTCGAGGTGATTTATGCCTCTCAAGGAGTAAATTTTAATTGCATTGTTAAAATGAGTGCATTGTTGACTTAAACTGCCCTTGTTTAAATTACCCTCGTCTAGATACGTCCTGCAAAAATAACCATTTCAATGATGTGAAAACCTACCAGAAAGAATGTTCAATTTCTATCATCATCAAAGTGATCTGTTTCCTTAACTATTTTAGTGAAAGTCACCCTTCTTACGCTATCCAACTATTCACTCTCTGAAAATCTCATATTGATTCCTAAATTAACATGAATAATTGACAGGGGCTGTTCTTTCATAACTTATAATATTTAAATGTGAGGCACAACGTGACTTAAGTTTGAGAACGGAGGCAAAGAACGTGGCTTTAATACGGTTATAGCTGAGTTAGTCCGGAGAGTACAGCTGTCCAAAAGATGGAAGTCCAAGAGATGGAAGTCCTTGATTATGCTAAGTGGGTCGATTCAATTTACTAACGAGTAGTTTAAATAGCTCGGATAATCAAGGATGGCTTTTAATCCTATTTGCACACTTCACTACCGAGGGTCAAATCAAGACAGGTCAGGAAAGAACAAAAGGACAAATTTTTGTTTCCTTTCCTTAAAGTGTGAATGCGCATTGGATTTTACTTTTTCCGAGGAGAAAAAAATCTGAAGATATGACATGCCGTACTGTGAATTTGAACAGAAATCAGACAACCATTCAAAGTCATGTTTAACTCAAACCTGCATTCTATTCTCATTCAGTAGAAATTGCTGAAGAGCTTGCTATATTTGAATTTGAAAATATCATCAACAACAACACTGAAGTTTTGCCAATAATGATTCAGTAAATGATTTTTACTTTTATTAAAGAAATATTGTATAAAAGTAAGGGTGTCGATGTCTGAAGCACTTGAACTCTTTATTGCTCATGATTCAATGAGTAAAACAGTTTGTTTAAAGTCAATGCTTTACTGAAACAAGAAGATCCCAACTCTTTTCGTATGGGTGGATAAGTGAAGTAGGAGGAATAGATATGAAGGGGTGGTAATAAAATACAACCAACATTAAACAGTAAAAAACAAACAAGAGAAAAAGGGGCAAGAAATGAATAAAAACAGTACAAATAACAAGAACAACAGATCATAACAAAAAAATACAAGCAAAACCCCCTGGAAAATAGGAAAGTTTAGATCGGTCAAATCATAATTGCGCTACTTCGAATGACGTAAGCCTCTATCTCTGTGCATTCCTGTCATAATTCCGTCTGTTTTCATTAATGAGACTGGCAATACAGAGATTAAGGATACATTGGTTGTTTATCAGACTTTTATCATTACACAAACAGAAAATCATTTCTTTCGCGCCACAGTTTCAAATATACTGCTCTATGGATCAGAAACATGAACACTGACAAGAAAATTAGAAAAGGAAGTTGATGGTTGTTACACTCGTATGCTTCGATACATTACGAACATCAGTTGAAAGCAACATATTACAAACAAAGAATTATACGGAAGCCCACCCAAAGTTACCGATACCATTAGAGTACGCCTCGCAAGACACTGCTTCAGAAGTGCAGAACCTGCAGCGCTCACGGTACTTTGGAAACCGCGTCATGGTTACAGAAATGTCGGCCGACCTACACTCGACTACGGTACCCTGCTCCAGAAAGATACAGGTCTTCAAAGACCCGATCTTCAGAAATCGATGGAGAACAGAGACTCGTGGAGAATGCTGGTCATGAATTCAAGTGCGCAGGATTGATGATGATGATGATGATTATTACACAGGGAGCAGATTGGAAGTAAAACAAATGGACAAGTTGACAGGATGTGATATTGTGTTTGATGTTCTGACTTTGCAGTGACCACACAGCATCGTAGAGTATACATCCAAGTTGATAGGTTACTGTTCCACTGAAGTAAAACCATTAGCACTTTCTGGGGATTATGAAAATGTTAACAGAGATTTGATTTGTTAAGCTTTGCTAAGTTTGAATGGATTTAGTACTCAAATATCCAAACATCAGTAGTAACAATGACAATAGTTGTATGATTAATAGAAATTCTCCTCCTTTCCCAATAACTAGCTGCAACAAAAACAATTTTCTTTTTTGCAATATCAGTAATCAAGGATTTGGGTAGTCCTTAGTCCTTCCGTAAAAGACATGGATAAAAGATACGGTGCATTTTGCTTAACGTATGATTTTGTGGACGATATCATCTTCATGTTTGATTCTTAACTTGTCGACACTATAAAAAATTTGCTGACGTCAAATGTTATTCTACTCGAGTTCAAGTTTTGATAAACAAATCAAGTTTCATTCCTTGCAAATCAAAGATTATTTGAGAGAGATATCAGAGATATAAAATATTTTCATTACTTTAACGTAGTTTGCTATTTAAACTTTGTTTTGCTTTGCTACAACAAAGCCAAAGGAAAAAGAACGTGAAACTTTAAACCTTTGACTGTTGCATTGCATTGACAATGTGGAATCTAGTTGCCGTAGTCAAAATTCTTCTTTGAATGTTTCCTGCTGACAAGTTGTCGAAACAATTTGTACCCATTTGTATTTCATTAATTTTCTGAAATATTTTCTAGCTTGCAAACTAAGCAGGTGTCATCTGAAATAGTTTGTTGGTAGTACAAAAAACCCCAATAAAACGGCACGAAATAGCGGAAACAATTTAGCTCTGAAAAGCTTTTTTCGTCTGACACTCCTCAGAGTACAAAATCGTCAGAATTGGAATTGAGAAGAAATCAATGAAAACTTATACCCAAATGTGTTTTGAAAGTAGCCAATGAGAAGTTTGACTGCTAGATTGATGTCGTTTTGACCAATCAGTGTCAGTGGAACTGAAAAGGCCCAATGATTTGAAAATTATTTTTGTCTGCAAAGCAACAGTTTTCTTGCTTTGATGTGGACGGATTCGAGGACTGCTAGGTGAAAAGAAGATCTAGCTTTACCTATTATACGGAAGTGGTCACCCGTATACAATTTTGCAGAGTATGGGTTTTCAAGCAAGTGCTGCCCTATGGCAAGACGAGGAAAGCTTTTCAGTACTAAGACGTTTTCGCTATTTTGTGCAGTTTCATCTCAAATGCTGAAACCACAAGATGTTTGAATCTAGTCTAAAATGGTTCAAGGTGTTAGAGGTTTCGTAATCTACAACAACAATAGACGATGGAGTCAAGAATTCTTTGAGGACATAACATGGAAATAATAGCTCTGTGCGCTATTTCGGTGAATAGTACATTAATAAAGAGAAATATATAGTATAAAATATCACTTATGAAATATCACATATATTACGGTTTGGAATTGAGATACTCATAGAAGCTAAAAGTTTGATACCTAGCTCACAAGGGTAGTATTTATCTTAATTAAACTATTGCATCTATTGATAACAGCAATGCAAACACTTTAAGGGACAGCTGGCAACTTATATCAAGATCTTTTTCCTGAAGATATCACGGCCCGCACTATCGGTTATAAATCCAAGAACAAATGGTGTATTCCAATAATACTATTCATGTGTGCTCTTGTAAAAGATCCGACAACTGAATTCATCTATAAACATACAAGTGTATGTGGGAGACTTTGGCCTATTTATCAAGGTATGAGTGGGTGTTCTACAGGGCTTGTCTTTGCGCATACGTTACCATGTTTGCGCTGTTTGTTGAGATGTTTTGCTTTCTCTTACTAGTTTTGGCTGGCTTGTTTTGAGAGGCGGGGGTGGGTTGGGGTATTTATTTACACGTTGTTAATGATAAATGTCGTATTAAAGCGTATGTGTACGTTTATATATACAATAGAGCTAAAACGACACTATCACTTTAGATAATGGCATATAAAAATAAGAATTAATTTTGTTATTGCCTGTTATTATTGGCGCCAGCTAACATCCTTGATTCATACGGTCTATTCTTGGTAGTCTAACCAAATCAGAGGTGTACAGTGCATTTACATCATACTTTGACGACAACATAGACGTTAAAACCATCTCTCTCTAATTCAACTACAACTAGACAAATCCCTGTTGTTTTACATGCATTATCATCTATCATCCTAGTTTCAATTTTCTATTTCTGTTTTCATAAGTTTTTCTATTTCATTACAGTAAAGAATAATTAAAGGTAGAAAGCTGTTGGGAAAGGAACAAAGTTAAATTCAAGTGTTGAATTTTATTGAGTCTCAATTCTGTTGATTTGTCACGCAACTAACAATATCATGTTATAATCCCGTATCGGCCTTTCTACGGTAATTTGTGTCAGGTTGCGTCTGTAGCATTGCGAAAATTACTCTTAAAAATTTTTGTGTGAAAAATGCTGAAAATAACACACAAATTTGTTTTCCATGATTGGATTGATGCAACAATCATTTTTGCCTTCTCTAGCATCAGATGTTGGTTCATATTTGACCATTACAAAATACCGATCTTTCCGCAGTCAATTTATTTAGCGAACAAAAGGATACTGTGCAATAAACGTTTATCTTAAATTAGCGAAATGTAAGCAAATTAGGCGACAGCTGGTAATCGTAAATTGGTTCTTTTAAATTCAAATGAGTATACACTGCAGGCATTAATCATTGTGGGTAAATTATCTTTTCCAATCATGTAGTAATGATATAAAATTGTTCAAATAATTCCTTGTAAGTAATTGTATGCTCGTACATGTAACTATAGGCGATTGCAAAATATACGTCAAGATCACACAGTGCTAAATACCACAATTACTGATTGAATTTCGATCGTGAACACCATTTCTTTTGAAGTAATATTTCATATGTTTTTGAGCAAATCAGACTTGCCATTAGCAGAATAATTCCATTTTCTTATGTATAAACTACATTTGAGACAAAAATTACAGGTAAACTTATTACAAGAGAAATTTCAACGTTCCCTGGCCAAGTTACTATAATGACAGTTGATGGCGAGTGGTTCTGCCTCTATGGTGTTTTATCGATTGTTTATCAAGTCGTCTCTAAATATTTAATTGCTAAGAATGCTAATGACAATAACACGATATCTTCCTTATTGATTAACTAGTTGAATGTTCCAGCGCTGCCAGGGAAGCTTTAGCCTGCAAATATTGTTGTCTGTATGTGTAGGAGTACCGCAGTGGCAAAAGATTGACATTGCTCTGCCCTTTCTCTCGCAGACTGTCAATGAACTTAAAAGTTTTTAGTGAGATAGAGATAGTTATGCTTGAGTTCTTGTCAAAGGACACCACCTTAGAATACACTCATCAGACGCTTCTAATATAATTTGCACACCGTAGATATGTAGATTACAGCATGCAGAATGCAGTTGGAATACACTCATAAGACGGCTCTAATTCAATTTGAACACAATACATATATGTACATTGCAACGTTCAGAGTACACTTGAAATACGCTCATAAGACACACCCAGAAAGTCTGTGAATGCAGTTTTTATCCCACTTTTGGTCTCCAGCGGCCTCTGTCGCTGCAAACCCGCTAACAACCTGCCCCTGGTCCAGGAGAGTATCCATGCAAAGTTTCATAATGATAGGCAAAACGGTGTGGCCACCTATTCCACTTACATACATACACACACATCCTCTCTTATTATATTAGATGAGTGAGAATGGAATAAAAATTGAAAACATTAGGTCAGGTTCTCCGTATATGTCGTATATGTTATCCTTGCAGTCAATCTTGAACATAATTGTTGCAGAGATTAGTAGCAGAAATTGTTACACTTTAAATCCTAAATGAAGCTCCAGATTTTAATTATGGTAACTTATTCAAGGTAATTCTATTGTTTATTTTGAAACCAGAAGTGACGTTTGAGTTCCATATTATCCTATTTGTAGATTGTACTTTTGGTGTTTAGTTCGTTTTGAAATATAACTTGTTTAACTAGTTACACTTTACTAGAGTCCCCGTCATTAAAAACAACAAGAAAACCCCACTTGTAAAACAGTGTTGGGTTACTTGAAAGGATTGTAAAGTTTCACGAAGTGAAGAGAAGAGATTTGATTTGGCCCCCATGGAATATTATCAGAGAACAGGAGCCTATTGGGGTTAAGAAATATTATAATTAGAGGTAAATTAGAGGGGATAAAGACTTATTCAAGGAGAAGAGTCCTTATTGAAGGGGGCTAATGAAAGGGTCAAGGGCTCATTCAAGAGTAGGAGATACTTTGATATTAACTGTGCTCATGGACCTATGGTACTGTAAAGTAGATCAATGATTATTTTTACTATAATCATCGTCATTTGTTTCGTCGCTTTCCTCCCTATCCTTCTTCTTCCCATGATCTAAACATTATCATTACGTTTCTAGTATAAGAATTGATAGAAATAATTCTGCGAGACCTCATGTCTATCATAAGGAACATAGACTTAAAGGATAAACGCATACTTACCATCCAATTGTAAGTGCATTGAAATCCTAGCTTCGATGCAACTGGATGATGATGACCATGAGTTTATGAGTTAATGCTGCTCTACATGTAACGGCCGTATGGCTAGGCGCGATGCAAGAATGTATTTCTGTCGTTTATTCCCCTTTGGCAAAGTCAATCCAATACAAATAGGTAGACACAACTCAAGTAACAAAGATTCTGAGAAACTGACAGAGTCACACAGACTCACTGCCAACTAATGCCAACAAAAGCAACAACTCCGACCATTCAGGAGGTCAAACTACTCCACTGAATGAAGCTAAATGATGCCTATTTAATCTAAGGTGTTGCAGCATACCACATTGCGAATTTGCCGTAATACTAGTGCCGTGATACTAAAGATAAGTTCTTGTACTGTGACAATGACGTAAACACAAACCTTGACAAATCGCAGGGGGATTCTCTGACAATTCCAAGCACAAAATGTAAACAAACTGATTACTCAATGGTAAAAGGCCATGTTACTGTAACTACGTAACAGGAAAGATTCGAGAATTCTCAGTACACATACAAACAGTGTCATGCAGTGTCACCACTGCCAACAAGGGTGACTCAATTATAACTTGAGTAACCTACAAAGCAAATCTGCTGTAATATCAAGGTAACAATAACCGAAGTAAATTTACTGATTAGTAGGAAGACAAACAAAACTTACCAAATTAGAACGTAACCTTGACCTGGTTACATACAGCCATACAAAAAACATTTACTGGGATGTAATGCATTCACAGGTAGGACGCCCTTAAATGCCTTGCTATGGACCTTTAGCAGAATTGCTAATCGTCTGGCATAGTGAAA
>JAAAKL020003651.1:9604-22600 GCA_010016065.2 Carybdea cf. marsupialis auct. non (Linnaeus, 1758)
TTATATTATCTATTGTTTCCTTTTGTCTTAGTGTACGTTTTTTGGGGTGGGTGGTGGGGGGGGGGGGGGGGGGAGGGTTGGGGGGGGGGGGGGGGGGAGAATATCACTTCTTACTTTAATTTTGGTAAAGTGTTAAAATTGTTTCTGTTTGAAAACATTTAAATACCAAGCCTCCTTTAGTTGTAGGTTGCACAGTATCTGTGCTGGCACGATGCATAAAAAATGCTGAATATGGCAATTTACCCAACTACACTAGGGTAAAAGGTAGCGTGTAAGGAAATCCCAATTGAGACATAACCAAAATAGTTGTATGGAATACTCATGTAGTCCACTTTTTGCTTCATTTTCTCTTCCTATGTCTAATTTTGCTTTTCTAAACGATTGTCAAGTTTTAGTGTTGTTTTACCACCTATTTACAGACAATATTAATTTAGGCATGTATTTATTAGCTGTAGTAGCTTAGATTACTTTGTGCTTCCTCTTATTCTGGGCCTAACATATCAACTTAAACTTGAGCTCATCCTTTGCATAAAACACTATTCATAAGGGTTGATGAGGCTTCGTACCAATCCTAGGGCAAGTTCTGGGAAGCATTCCCCTATATATCTTACTATTATTCTTCAAGGTATGTGAATTCAAGGGTCTCCTAAAGAAAGAAGGCAAGCTTATTACTGAGTCGTCATCTTTGGCTCAATCAATCAACCTCTCTCCTGTCATATTTTACTGTAATTTTTCAACCTGTTGCAGTTATCCAGAACATATCCCTTACATTGCATGAAAATATTTTCATCAAACATACAGAAATGCAGTTTTGCGGGGTTTTAAGTAAAATACGACAAACAACAGAAGTCACTATTGAAACGTTTTTTGGAATCATCTGTTGCAAATACTTTACGAAGCAAATGCATCTGTCCTTCAACAATTTCAAAATCAATACAGGTGCTTAAATGCTTATCAAGGGTGTCAGTTGCTCTCAAAATAGGCTGAGGCAACACAATAGGCTGAGAAATAAACCTGAGGCTACAGTATATCTCAGAGCTTTACAAATCTCTGCACTTGATTGACTGGCCTTTCAAGTTCTCCTTCCTTTCACAACTTCGTACAAAGAAAGCTGTAAGGCAACACTCCAATGTAGTTCCACAATGATTCAGCAGCAAATATGGCCACTAAGCTGTAGAAACCTATGATTGTACACAATTTTGCTGTGCTAGCTAGATCTTAGAAAGGAGCTGTCAGTCCTCATATTTCATCTTTAAAATTTTACTGATAAAAGTAGTAATAGTAGATATCATTAACACTTCTGCTTGCAAACAAGTGGGGGCATGGCCACCCTAGCCCCACAGTGGCACGGACCCTGTACTTTCTGTGTATCTTTCTTTGTAGCCACTTTCTGATGATTTAAGGTTTTCCTCTGAGAGTTCTTGGTTTTGCAGGTTACTGGGAACCAGACACAAAAGTAATCTCCTCTTATACTCTTATTATTTCAGCCTTCTTAAATTTACAATGTATCATTCAATCCTTAAGAAGTCATTTAATCTATAATATTGTACAGAAATGTTCACTTGGCTTTATGGCATGCCTATAGCTTAACCTAGATGGGGTACTACACAGGCAAAATGTAAACGTTTACACAAATTTCATGGCTCTTCTTGCATTGCCCCTTTTACGTTAGACTTCTATTTCAAGACAGCTGTACTGTTGAAGTAACAATAATAATAATAGGCTTCAATCACAAACATTTGCTTAAGAACTCAATATAACTTAAAGACACAGTCAACTTACACACAAATGTTTCCACATGTGTACATGGTTCTCCACATTTAGGGCAACAAAGTTGACCATCTTTGCCTCCTTTGCCTGATCCTTTTGAATCATTTGACCCTCCATCACTTCCTGTCCCTTGACAATGGGTTGCTGTTATTCGCAGAGCAAGTGCAGTACTAGTTGAGAATTGCCTTGCTACCTTAATACTAATCCCACATGAACAGGCACTAGACATCCTTGATCCATGGCCAATTGCTACAGGTTAAAATAAATAAAGAGGCAATATGACCATTTCCATTAATAATCTGAAGTAAATATTATGTAACTAAAACAAAACATGGTACGGTGATGCTTAATAGCATGGAAGTCTTTGGAGTAATAACACAACATTACTACCTTATCAAAGGTTTCATTTTACAGTACCCAGTATCCAATTACACATCATTCAGTAATTTTCAAGTGTTTAAAATATTAAATATGTATGAAGTTTATTCAACCATTTTAAGTTTATTCTGGCAACCCTAGCCTTGTTGGAAAAGCAATAGCATTGAGGGCATTATTCCAGTCATATATTTAAAGTTGGTAGACACGTATCAAAGACAAGTCAGGGTGTTGTTGCTGAGAAATGTGTCTGGGACGACAATGGTCCTTTAGCCTTGACAGATGATACCAAGTGTCAGGAATGGAACTTGCATTATCAGCCATCATTGAATGAAGAGTTGGAATGGAACTAGGGTAGTCCCTCAGCAGATTACCCAGTAGAAGGTCCTGCTAGAGGAATAACAAGAGGCAATGGAGGTAATTTATCAGATTAAAAATGGCAAGGCAGAAAGTGCTTTCAGCATAGTTGTAGTAATGTTGAAAGTAGGCAGAGATCCCTGCATTGATGCTGTAACTGACCTCGTCAATGTAATCTTCAGTTATGTGAGAGTCTCTGGCAACCAGCAAGGCAGCTCTAAAGTCAGCTTTATATTGTTTAACAGGAAAGGACAAGGCAATAGAGTGTGGTGACTACTGTGAATTGAAGATGCTTGAAAAAGTTATGAAAGTGGTAGAGAAAATGGTAAATAAACTGATAAGAGAACAGGTGCTTACAGATGGTATACAGTTTGGCTTTATGCAGGATTGTGGTACAACTGATACCATACTTATTGCCAGACAACTACAGGAAAAATACATAGCAAAGAAGACAACGCTTCAATTTGGTGTACGGTGGATAATGCAGAAGCTAGGTCTTGATGAATGGCTTGTCAAGGTAGTACAGTCAAGGCATCATAATGTAAGATCCCTTGTACAAGTAAATGGTAGTTTCAGTGACCAGTTTGAGGTGACAGTAGAAGCTCATCAGAGTTCGGTATTGAGCCCTCTCCTTTTCATAAAGGTTCTTGAGTCTACATAGGAGCTCTTGTATGCATATTGCCTTGCAATCATTGCCGAGAGCCCAGAAGAGCTAACTGACAAACTAAAGATGTGGAAGGAGAACATGAAAGCCAGAGAACCCGAGTTAACATTACAGAGCCGTATGTATGGGACAAAGGTCTCCACTAGAGAATGTGGCAAACATAATAGCTCTGTTTCCAAGAAAAGTGTTGGTAGTAACTCTATATTCTGCAGTGCTGCAACCACTGGGTCCATAAGAAATGTGGTGACATGAAGGGTAGATTGACTGAGGCTACAGAAGTCCTTTCACTGTAGGACTTGTATAGGGGTACCTACAGTCCCTTTGGAACCAGGTTTAGTATGTTTTCTGGTTGACAGTGTCACCTTGGATGTTGTTGATAAGCTTTGTTATTTAGGTGATATGCTTAGCTCCAATGGAGGTACAGAAGAGAGTCTTACTGCTAGGATCAGATCAGGATTCCAGATCCTCAAGGAGCCTGTTCCTGCTCTCATGACCAGAGGCTGGTCTCTTTGTGCAAAAACCGATATATACCAGACATGTGTTAGAAGTTCCATCATGTATGCCAGGGAGACTTGGGCATCAAAAGAAGCTGATTTATGGAGATTGGAGCAAAACAATATGAGATGGTTAGATGGATGTATGGTGTAACTACGAATGATAGGAAATCCTCTCAGGAGTTAAGAAGTGGCCTGGGCTTCGAAAGTACCAAGGACTCCAAGATTATGGTCCTTGGGACATGTAGAAAGGCATGATGATGACAACTGGGTAAAGAAGAGTTGGGACTTTGTAGTTGATGGGCATTTGGAAATAGGGAGGACTTGCAAGACAAGAAAAGGGGTCAAGTTGTGGAGAGTGACATACAGCAAATAAACCTACAAAATGAACTTGTACAAAACAGGATAGTGTGGAAGAGAGCCACAGGGGAGAACCATCCAAGACATGCATGCATGGTAAAGTGATGTTAACAATAGATGCTGATGATGATGATGGCTATGATGATGATGATTATGATGACAATCTCATGGGGCACTATATGATAAAAACAATTTGGCATTTTACAATTTTCTTAAGCACTTACTTTGCTAAGTTAACAATCTACTTAAAAATGACTGTTATCATACAGATACATCACCACTAGTAGATCCAGACTGAGTATGAGAGTCTTGTGCTCTTGCCATAAGGATGAGGCTTAACCTGACTAACACAGATTTCTAGGAAACTCATATCCTGAAAAAAATATATACTCAGGTTACATTAACATATACTCTTACTACACTTGTTACTGTACACTGTCTTAGCCCTCTGTAATAAAATATAAAGCAACTTCAATACTCCTTCCCCACCTCTACCAAAGTGTGATTTACTACTAGACTATGTATCCTTTAAAATAGAAATATGGTGTTATGCTGTTCTGATCCTAAACTAAGGGATGTCATGCTGGGAATCCAGACTGACTAGTTTCACATCTAGATACAAAAAAGTTACATAAAATAACTCCTTAGGCCTACTGAAATACTGGTAGGCCAAAGCTAAATAAAACTCATGTCATATTTTTTAAATAATGAGATGTAACTAATGACTGTAGAGTGTCCAAGGATGGAGATGTATAAGTGCATTCATGAGGAAACAATTGCAACGAGGAATGGAAAAATCTAAGTAACATGAACTTAAAATTTTGCTTATCTACTTCTACCTCGCACATTGTTATAATAACTTTTACGGAACCTTGTATTATACTTAACCACGGCTTGTGGGCCTTATACATTCAACTAAGAATTTCATTATTCGAAGTTCTGATATATCACGTGAATACAAACAATGTACATAGTAAAGGAAACGACTTTACGATGTTCATCAATTGTGCAATTCTTACTGAGTTTCATAATTTTCATAACTGAAGATAATGCATTCGTTGTTGATACAGAAATAAAAAACTTAAATAATAGTGACTATACTTCAATGAACGTAATTCTGTCTCTACACTCCAACTCGAGGATTATGTTGCGTTATATACACATTAATTAACGTAGAAATAGAAATAAATTTAACGAATACACTAGCAAATCTCCGCTAAGTACCTCGACAAAATCTTGCTTCCAACGATCTCCTGTCGACTTCTTTAGGGCTCAGTAAATACCTCGCAAAGTGACTCCCACGTGCATTGCACCTTATTCTTTGCATGGTAGCAGTATAAAATCGTTACTTGTCGGTATGATAGGGATTCGCTGTCGATAGCATGGGCCTAAAACTTAATGACTTAGACTACAGTTTAAAGTCCGCCGCGATTGAAGGTTTTGCAACTTGAGCCTCGTTGATGTAAAACAACAACAAAGCTTGTGCACAATAGAGAGCTGGGTCGAGAGATCGCTTTTCGACGGAAATGTGACCTGTGACGTCATTGTACGGCGTCAACGAAACTCTAATAATAAAAATAAACACAACCAAGTGTTATTGGTCATGGAAACATGAGCTTTTAGAAATATGTTCCATTGATATCATTATTATAATCTGAACTGACTGTCAGGTCTTTCAGTTGATGTCACGGTGTTATCACGCGAAAGTTCAGTGCTTCAGTACCGATGTTTCTTGATGGAGGTTTCCGTTATATTTTGCACGTGACAAGTTGAACGTGTAGGAGTACTAGTGAAGTCCACTTTCCCTGGAAATTTCTTATTGATTATGCAGAAAATCCACTGAATAAATAGGCTGAGTCAGAGTAACTGCATTGTCACAATCCGTTCTGGCCTGCTTGTCATGGCAATCATACGTAAGAAAGGTAGGTAGTTCAACCGTCAGATGTAGGGTAGGGGGTGGCTGACTCACCAAATACATATGGCTACGTAAATATAGGAGTGTTGTCTTCCTCTTGTCACAGCTATTGATATAAGATTTGCCAAATATAATGCAAAATATTAGTGTTCTTTCACTTTGTCATTTTATCCCAATGCTGTTCTCAACATTTACAATGTCCATTATTTAAGTTGTACCGGCTCAAATAGCGTAGATTTCCTATGGATGATCATTAGGCCTCAACTGTCCAAGTAATTTTAAAGTTAGAGCAAAACCAAAGACACAGCAAAGTCTCGGTTCGTCAATCCGTAAAACGGTATTACTGAAAAGAACTATAAATATGAAAAAAAGTTGAGAAATAGGAAAGATGTCGGGAACGAGAAACTGAAACTCAGGAAGCAACTATTACAGTTCACTAACTTCGTTACATCAGCGAGAAGACACAGTCTTTTAAGATGCTGATCAGATGGGCATGATCTTTTACGGCAATTTTACAGAGTAGTGGGTCTTAACTTACACTTTTCTAACAAGAGAAAATGTGTAATCGAATAGCATTTTAAACAGGGCCGCAAAGATAAAATTTTGTAATGTCCTGGTATCTTAGATGATAGCGCTCTCGTTATGAGGACGGGAAGTAGATATCTCGTTTTGTTTACATAACGTGCATCTAGTACTAATAGTTTTGAACCTATGTATACCCACACACAGACATACAGACACACACACACATATATATATAAATATCTATACATATATATATATATATCAATATTAATATAAATTTTACTGTAAAATGCTATGTATATTATTGTAGTCTTTTTATGTCAAACATATTATACAATAAACTGAAGCAGTGGAAGAAGATGTTGTGATAAAAAGGTAAGGATACGGGATGGTAACCTGTTAACAAAACCAAGTGAGATAAGTTTAGGATGGAAGAACTGTCTGTAGGAACTTTGGACAATGATGATAAACCAGAAACCTTTCCTATAAGGGAGGAAACGTAGATAGAAAGAGATATTGTCGCACTACAGACAGTGATACGAGAAGTAGAGCGAGCATTAAGGATGTCGAAGATAAGAAAATCACAATGTGTTGGTGCCATCCGTGTAGAAATGTGAAAAGAATTATAGGACATTGCTAGGAGTTAACTAAAAAGCTTTTGCAAATATATTTATAATGCTTGAGTGTGGCAAGACAACTAGCTTTTAAGTGTCATTTTATCCTTGAAAAAGGAAGTAAACACTATGCAGTATGATGAACATAGACCATTCTCCAAAGATTAGAGAGTTTAAGCAACAGACTGGATTCGAAAGTTGCAGATTGCATATGTGATGACCAGTATGGATTCAGAAAGGGCAGAAGTACAAGGGATGCGATAGCAGTAACGCGCAGTCTTGGAAAAAATGCACTGGGCACTCTCAAAGCATGCGTGTTTGTTATTTGGATTACGAAAAGGCTTTCGATAGGTTGCAGAGGATATGAATGAAGGAAATCTGACAAGAACTGGTTATGGACTGGATTGATAGAAGGTTACATCCAGTGTTGTAACTTAAGCAGAAAGTTGCCAGTTGTAGTTAATGGAGGAGATTTGGAATCAGCTACCTTTGGAAGTTGCGCGAGACGAGGTTGCCTCCTGTCCGCAGTGCCATTTAAAATTGATTCCGAAACCATTTGATGGATTTGCATGGTGGTTTAAAAGTTGGATGTCTCCTTTTTTAGTCTGTGCGTTTTGCAGATGATCATGTAATACAAGTTGATTAAGCAGACGGGTTAAAAATTGTTATAGACAACTTAGCCAGAGTGTAAAATGATTATGGAACGCCAAAAAATATGAAGAAGACAAAAGCTATAAATATTGGTAAGAGCTGTAATAAAAACCTAGATTTTATCATAGATCCAACGACGCTAAAACAGGTTAGCACTTTCAGGTACTTGTCAAGTGATGGAAATTGCGAGTGAGGGATAAGAAGTGGAGTGGTCATAGAAAAGAAAGTCTTAAATAAAAATAGACTGCTGTTCCTGAAGACATAAAGGGGGAAAATCATAAAAATATTGAAATAGTGCATAATCCCTTATCAGGCATAGCCATGTCAGGAATTCCACTACACGCACATATTTTGTATAATTGTGACATGCAGTCAATTGTGTACATGAACCCGAGGAGTTGATGTTATTGTTCGATGAAAAGCGTCTTGAAACGTAAGTGACGAGTATTCACTGTTGAAAGACTATGGCGCTAGTATACAAGAACTAGATTCTATGTCCGAGACCCTTAAACAAGCTAGCTCGTGAGGAATATGAGACTCTCCTTTCGTCCGCAGTCCTAAGCCGGATCTCCACTAGGCAGAAAAAGTAGCTGCTACTACAATTATCCCCTGCTACATTTCCAGCTCCTACATTTCGTGCAATCTCCACGTGATATGGGAAATGTAGCAGGAAACGACCCAAAAAACCTGAAAATGGGGGACATAATGAGACATATTCTGTGCTTTTTACTTCTTTGTAATGGTATTTTAAATCGAAATTACTAGAGTGAGAGAGGAATGGAGAGCCATGATCGCCAACGTATTCAAGCATGGAACTGACTGATGATGTACTAGAAAAGATGTAACAGAAAAGAAATAGAGAAAAGCTTGAAGGAGGCTTCAGGTACGACCGAATTAAGCAAAGCCATATTAGGCTGAAAAGTTTCATCAATGAGTGCATGCAGCGGGAGACAAAGTGATCGAAGTGCCAAGAACAATAGTTTCCTTGGATATGCAATCAGCACTATCTCACAAGTCTCACGATTGTGCATAACATTGTACTTGGTAAGTTTGATCATCGTGCGACTTTATCACCAGGCCTTTCTACCACTCTCGTGACGATTCTACTATGTTACCAGCTCAACAGCAACTCGATTATATCCAATAAGGGAAACACGCAGATGACAGCACGAAATCGAAGCCAAATGATTTGCGGATAAACGGTGGACCCGCCAGCCCTAAAACTCTCCATGGTACCACTTGTGAAGAGCCAAATTCGAGTGGACTTGATACCGCTGCGGATGACGGACATGCAACAAATTCTGAGTCAGGAGGTGCAGGGCTTGAAGGTGCCGGTATTGAAAATACTCCGATGAGGCTACTTAAAACAACTCGAATTCGGACATGGAGTGTCTCAAGCCTTAACAGTGGAAAACTTAAAATACTTATCGAGGAAACAGTTCGCTGCAAGGTTGATGTAAGTTAATGTATCAGAACACAGATGGGCAAGGGCATTTTAGGCAAGAAGAACAGAAGAAGAGGGAGGCGTATTTGTGTGCTCAGGAAAGGATATGGTGGTGTCGAGATGAACTTACGCAAAATTTTACCGAAGTCTCAGATTGTTTACAATCTCGCTAGTGACAGAGTTCTATCAGTAAGGTTATAAGGCCGTCCAAAGAATATCACTATCATTAAAGTGTATGCCCCTACAAGCACAGTAGACGATGAGAAGGTCAAAAATTTCTATGAAGAACTACAAAATACTGTGGAAAGATCCTCTACGAGAACACATGTAAATGATAATTAAAAACAGCAGAGCTATGTACTAGGAGGTTAAACGCTTGACAATGAACTTTACACCAAGACCGAATGCCATGAAAAACAAAACTGGAAATACCTTAACTATGACCTCTGACATCTTAGGTAGATGGCGTGATACTTTAGTGAGCTTTGCATCAATACAGACTCTATTGATGCAAAGCTTTCAACAAGCTACAACAGGCGTTAAATTTCACCTTCGAAAAGTCGGTAAACAACTCCCTGCCATTCCTTGACGTTTTGGTAGAGAAGGATGGCACTAAATTTCTGAACAGCGTGTACAGAAAACCTACATTTCATGGTCAATATGTTTCTTGGACTTCTCTCTGCCCGAAAACATACCAGGCGAACCGCAACAAAACCTTGGTTCACTGTGCACTCATGATATGTTCAAAGGAAAAATTACAGACAGAAATCGATTCATTATTACAGAAAATTTTTCTATCCAATGGCTATCCCGAAGATCTCGTCGACTTTACCATCAAGGCTAAATTATTGCAGTTTTCGAGTGAAAACCTTTCGGCCTAAGAAATGCCTCGTTTATTTAAAATTACCATGACTTCGTAACGTTTGACTTCGATTGGTGCTGTGACATTACGCGTAGTTTATACCAGTAAGAAGGCGCTCCCAACTAATCACAAAGACCGTGTGCCTTCCACAAATAACAGCATTGTAGTTTACTCATTTTCTTGCCAGTGCGAGGCTGGCTATGTCAGCCGCACGACTTTGAGGTTAGTTGACATCCTGTGCTCGCCAAGCATCAGCTCCACCTCGGGTTTCAAAGTCTAAAAACACCACTAAGCAATGTGACTCTGGCATAGGGCAGCACTTGCTTGAAAACCCAGACTGTGCAAAAATGTATACGGACTATCGCCTCCGCGTAATTTGTAAAGCTAGATCTGCTTTTCACTTGTCCGTTCTAGAATCCGTTCACATCAAAGCAACAAAAACCGTTGCTTTGTAAACCAAAATAATTTGTCTTCTCATTGGCCTTTTCGGTTAACCACTCAGCTTCAAGGACACTGATTGGTCAAAACAACACAAATCTAGCAGTCAGAGTTCTGATCGGCTACTTTATAAAACATAATTGGGAAACTAATTTCGTTGATTCCTTTTGCAGGTTATTTTCTGATGACTTGTACTCTGAGGAGTGCCGTGCGAAAAAAGTACAAAATGAATTCGCTATTTCGTGCTATTTTACTATTCTGTACCACCAACAAACAGATAACATCATGGGAGAGGCAATGGGTGAGCATCAAATGCATAGGCTTTATCTTAGCTAGGTCAGTAGAGAGGAACTAGGAGGTTTACGCTATGCAATATGATGATGCTGCACTGTTGTCAAAATGAAGGAAGGGATTGAACAGGTTGGTGCAAGTCCTTTATGAAAAGAGTAAGGATTTCGGACTGAAGATGAAAGCAAAGAAAACTAAGATTATGGTAGTAGCAAAGTTACAAAGGGATGACACAAAAAATAGTATTGACGTATCAAAATTGGAAGAAGTGAAAGACTTTTAATATTTTGGCGCGCAAGTTGGACATAATGGCGATAGCATTAAAGAAATCAAATGTCGACTTGCAATGGGAATGGCAGCTCTAAATGGTATGAAAAATCTATGGAAAGGCCAAGACAAGCGAACAAAGGTTGGATTACTAAGACCATGTATTTAACCAGTGGCAACATATGCATGTGAGACCAGGGTTCTGCGAAAGGTTGATGAGCAGAGAATAGTCGCATTCAAAAGCAAGCGTCTTAGCAGGGTATTGGGAATGTCTTTGACACAACTTGCTGCTGAAATATGTTAAGAAGCAACAACTCACGTATTTTGGCAGTGGTTAGTGCCACGATGGTCTTAAAAGAATGACGATGGAAGCTAAAATACCGGGAAGAAGAAGAAGAGGCGATCACTTTGGCAGTGGGAGAGAACAATTATGAAGGCTTTCGGATTTATGGAAGAAGCTGAAAGGACAGCGATGGACAGGTCTCATCGTGTTATTCGAGAGGCTACACTCTGACTAGAATGCCACGGGCGATCAGATTCTATCTGATAAAAATTGCATACAAATCTCTAAATCCAGAAAGTCATGGACATGGAAACGGATAATGGTTAAGCCCCCGGGCATTTGGTTTTGCGGGTGCAAGGAGAAGATCTCTGTGGCAGAAATGGTATCAAATGTTGAAGTGTTGAGCAGACCTTTAGAGGAACTTCCCTGATGTGACCATCCAAATACGACAAAAGAGATGAATGGGTCATGTATTACACCACAAGTGTATCTTAAGAACAGTCATTGAATAAAGACTACCGGGAAAGTAGCGGAAGGAAAGGAATGCTCGATGCTCTGAAGAAAAATGTATGTGGACATGAGAAAAACTGCTTTGATAATAAGAAATGGAGGAATATAAACCTTACCAGAGGCAGAAAGTTGAGGAAGAAGGAAAATTCTTTTACCGCCGACTTATCTTGCGGTATGAATCTTGAACCGATACATGTGGTTAGTTAGGTCGGGAGGGTATATGAGATCGCAGCCCATACAAGTTATATCGAACGCTCCCTGGGAATTTAAGTGGTTAAATAAAAATCCACATAAGATCCTGTTACTTTTAATAGACATATTGGCCATTTTTCTTAGAAAGTAGTTCACCCGTCAGACTGGGCATCATCACCATCGTATTGTTTTTTTATTGATCATTTCAAATTGATGCAATAAACTGTGCCATGATGTAACAGGTACAAAAACAGTTTTGCGACTATTGATCAGAGAAATATTTCATTCGTATTATAAAGTAAATCTGGAAATAAGATCGGTGAAACTTTTCCTTGAAATACATTATCATCGTAACAGAAACTACTAGTGAAATCCAGTACGATTACATGTAGTTCAAGAGACCTCTCGTATATGTGATATGTTCTTAGATTTCGAACATCTGGGATGCTATTCTTAAAATTGAAGAGATTCCTACGTCGAAAAACGGGAAGGAAATCAAAACTTTACATCTAGTTGTTGATATGCTACTTATAACAGTTTCAAACAGTTTAAAATACGACTACAACTTTGAAGAATATGCGTAGAGTTACCGTTAGATACATAGAGTTGTAATGAGAAGTAGCTGTTTGAATTAGAGGAATGTATATTCTTAATGCTTACCTTAGAAGCTACATCTGGATGCTAGCGCGACAGATAGTCAACAGTAAAGACTTTATTTTTACTTTTTTCGACCAGGTTCTTATTAGACAATCTCATCTTCTGAACAACTCCTTTGCTTCAGTCGAATGACTAACTAAGACTTACAGGTCAATATGTACAGGATAATTAATTGAATATTTTACAATCACATTAGCGTGATGAGAATCATATGAATCACACGAAGTAGGGTCCACGTAATGCTGCAATCGTGCAAGCTCCTAATTAAGAGAATAGAACTAAAAAAAAGAAAGAACTAAAATGAAACCATCATAATGGTTTGGTTGATGA
>JAAAKL020003652.1:0-22596 GCA_010016065.2 Carybdea cf. marsupialis auct. non (Linnaeus, 1758)
ACTCAAAAACAGATCTCTTTACGAGTGCCAGCTTCACTGTTTATTATCTGACCTCTCAATTAAATTCCTATCATCGTTTTAAATCAATCTACAAAATTGCATTTAACAGAGCAGCTTCTGTTTGATCTCCATCCTATATAATTTTTCTTAATGAAGGCACTTCCACGATTAAGAAATGTTTATTAATCATAGACTATTTCGAAAAGAACCGCCCTTCCATGCTGTGATGATAAGAATTGCTAGGTTTGTATTCGAACAAAGCCTCCGTTGACAGTTGTGAGACCAGCCACAATCGCAATGGGAAAACATGGCTTCTTGATAAGAGTCTCGATGGCTCATAGAGATAAACATTGCAGCCACCATTAATATGCTAAATTGAACACTATACTTGCATTGAATTTGCAGAAGAGAGGGGAAGCTATCGCATTATCTCACGAGGAAAGGCGTTGGGATATTCATACACCAAACCTATGGTTTATATAATTGAACTCAATATATTACGCCTATTCTATACCTCAAGCATAATCCAGGAAACGCTTTTCATTTGCTAGTGAGATTCTTACGCAGTGTGCGGCATTATATTTTTACAATCCACCGAAGGCTTAGGTCACTACTCACTACCAAGACTTCCTCTTTTTCATGTGCGTACGCGACGAGAAAGCGATTGGAGCACTGTGCTCCCGCCGAAATTTCTGGAAAATAGAAATTCGGATAAAAGGATAGCCCATGTCAGAGTCAAAATAACTGATCTAAAACCACAAAACCACTATAAAAATACTCAGTTATTTTGGGAAATAAAACCAAAACTGCCACATTCAGACAAGGAAAGTTGCTTGCCCTAAATTGAAAAGGCCCCTTCCTCCTATGCTCTTGCATTTCTCTCGAAGACTAACTTACATCATTAGCCTCGTTGTTGCATACTGTTTTTGTTATTCTTTTCTTTCATTTCCTTCTCCTCTACCTCTTGATCTTCGTTTATTTCTTTTGCTGCTTATTTTACTTTAGTCATTTTAATTCATTTAGTATTACCCTTTTCCATTCTTAGTTTCTCTTTTTCTTTCTTCAGATAAATGAAAAATTACGTCATCCCCATGCACCTTTGGGTACACCTCATTAGGCTTAAAATAAGTTATCTTTGGACCTGCTGCACTTGCTGACGTCATCACTAAAATCATGACGTCACGATAGGAAAAGTGAAAAAATGGTCTAACAGAAAGTTTTTGTTTCGAAAGAATCATCTGACATTTCATAAGAATATATTTCAATTGTACTCTCTCTACAAGACAAGATGCTTTTCTCTAGTGATTATAGATCAATAAGTACTCAAAATATTCAGAGATAAAACTGTTTTTTCAAATCCAGTTGTAACGTCTTTGAAAATGACGGGATACCTCAACTGAGCGTTCCGGCACTTTTTTGTGCCAAAGTAATCACAAAAATATGTTACGAAAGTCTTTTTAGAGTAAAAGAAAAACAGCCTCAGCCCCAAAAGCCCCCTGCCCTCCCATACACCAACAGTTAAAATTAGTTTTCCTGAGACCACTTCAGGCCCTACATTTTCGTTTTACCTCCTCAAGCCAGCCTCTTCTCTTGCTTTACCTTCCCTTGCTCTACTTTCTTTCGCTTTATTCCTTTTAATTGACGCGCCTGTTAAAAGTAGTCATGTACAGTATACATGCTTTCATCGTTAATAAGTTAACGTTGAATCTTTAAAAGAGAGTACAGACTAAGTTTTGATAGATAATGATTAATTTCCGATCCCCATCAGTTGGCCTCTGCTAGATTATGTTCACGAGGGCACTGATAGTCTCTTCCAAAGCACAAGAATTAGTTATACTGTTATTAAGTCATTAGTTTAATAAGGTTGTATCACAAACCTCGATAGTGGAAACAATTAGATTCCTATTTGTAACCACCACTCGGTGTCTGCAGTGAACAGCCCAACGAGACCCTATTGCTTTCATGACTCTTACAAGGAAGGAAAACGAGTTGTGCTGGGGGAAAGTCGTGCATGCAGCGTTGTACTCAAGCTATGGATCTTTCTGAAGTGCTATCGACGGGCGAGAGATTGATTTAAATAGATTATGAAAATATTCCATGACTGAGGTAGTACACAACGAGCGCGCTGTTGAATGAATGCCCCTTTGTAGACATGTAATCTTCGTAATGATAGATAACAGTAGTTGTGCGCACATTAGCTGTGTACTAATGTTGAAATGAGATGAAAGTGAAACAAAGAAACTTAGAATAGAAGCCTAGGCTCCTAAAGAATTGTTTCAATCTTTGCAGACATTTTTCAGAGGCACAAATCTAGTTAAAAGAATGTCATTTACTAAGAGATCATTGCTAAGCGTTAAGCAGGCGACTAATTTGCTCTGTTGTAAATTTGGACAATGACAGAAGTGATCAATGACTGAGATATTGAATTGTTATCACAATGAGCCTGAAAGGTTTTCATGCAGCAATTTGGGGTTAAGAAACAGTTGTTTCTTTTCTGTTCTGCATCTCTATTCTTATTTGAAAATATCTAAAGAGCAACTTTATTGTCAAAAGTAGGATGGGTTGAGGCTCCCAATTTTAGATCTTAAAACACGCAATTTTAAAACATAGTAATAAAAATCGGTGCCTATGATTTAGGAAGCCGACATTCAGCCAACCCAATTATTCTAATGACGTTTCGAAATGACATTACAGTTCTCGATTTATATGATACGTTCTGTCCTTCCATCGTTCTTCTCCTAAGTTGGTCCTCTTTGGCTTTCCCCACTTCATCTTTCTATGTCCATTACCAACACCTTCAGTTCTTTGTATGTGTTGTACCCCTTTCGCAATATTGTCCAGGACAATAATTTTCAAACCCGGGGTCGCAAAGCATTTTTCTTTGAGCCGCGAGCTTTTCTCGAAATTGATATTTCAGGGAATCTGATCTTATACATTGCTCTTGGACTCAATTAACAGAACAGTTCAGCCATTCATGGGTGTTTTGCATGCTCAGGCATTAAGATGTGATGAAAGATGTTACATAAAATTTGCGACCTGATATATCAGTTTCCCTTCTATCAAAATCAGACACTCTCCCTCCCACTCTTAATCTCGTTACTTTAGTCTTCTTAAGGCTTCCCTTCATTTGTTTCAAACGTTTTTATCCACTGTTGAAAATTCTCCTCAGTTTTGCTGGAAATCAGCAAACCTGACTGCTTTCATGCTTTCACGTCCATTTTTACCCCCTTCATCAAATTTCCCCAAGCCACCTTTAACAGCTCTTCTACGTACTGGTTTAAAAGTATATACCGGTGATATTATAGATCATTAAGTACCGCTTTACCTAGTTCACCATCTTCTGGCAAAACTTCTCAGGCTTGTAAAATTGCTGTTTGTGTCATGCCCAAGTTCTTTAAGAACAGCTGATCACGGTTCGGTTATCAATTCCAATCGTCTCTTGAACTTGCATTCACCGTGGGTAGCAAACTCGTCAAAAAGCCTATTCAAAATCAATAAAACAAGGAAAACTTTTTTCACCCATAATACTCATCATGGTAGTTGCCTCCCTAGTACTGTATTCTTGCTTGACTCCCAATTAGTCTGCACCAATGAAGTGCTTGGCTTTTGTTTGTGTCCTCCTCTTCAAAACTTTGAGCAAGATTGTCAAGGTGAGAGCAATCAGACTGATTCTTCTATGGTGGTCCCTTATCTCTGAGTTTTGTCTTGCTCGTAACATGACTGTTGGTTTTGTCACCATTCAAATCATTATTATTTTCGTGAACTAGCTCTCATAATCTCTAGATGTGTATTAATGACACCTCATCATCATCTTCAAAGATTCTACGGGCACATAACCTATCCCAGATGTTTTCTTGCTCATTAGTTCATTGATAGATCATCCAAATTTACCATCATGCATAGGCTGGCAAATGCTTTCCCGTCTAGCGTCATTTCTGTTTCATAACTTCACTCTGGTGTTGTCACTTTTGCATATTATTCTTTAAAATGGATTATCGATAGAAGATCTGGTGATGGAACACGGAAAAAGTAAGAAATTCTGTTCTGCTCACTCTAACTGCGTCCCTCGATTGTCAATAAGACCCGCATAAGTCCATTGCATAACAGAGTTTTATCAGAGTGTAATAGCTAGTATAAAACACCTAAACGAAAACAAAGTCTGAGAGCACCATCCCCTAAAAAGCTTTACTGAGAACTATTGCGTCATTAAGCAAGACTGGCATAGGGGAGGCAAGGGTTAAAGATCTTGACTTTTTACAGACTATTTCTTTCAATTATATGGTACCTAAATTGCCGTAGTACATCAAGAATAGTATTTTACAGCGGCGTAGCTAGAGTTCTTGATTGTCCTGCTGGGAAAGAGCGAAATTTTCCAAAAACTTGATAAAAAAATTCCCTAAAAAATTTTTACAAATAGTAATCTGTTTATAGTCTAATAAGTATCATAATTTTAAGCTTTTTTAAATGTTTTTATCGGGTTTTTTCCTCAGAGAAAACCCTCCAATAGTCAATGGCCAGATGACTGAGTCAGTGCCAAAATATCACCAGACGTTGTGTCCGGTTTTTCCCAGATCACATGACCTCCTATTGTTCTTCGCAATGAATCTATGTGCTAGCGAGTTATGCGCATGCCCATATTGGCTCATTTCGGAGCTCAACACCAGCCATATTTTGGGAATAGGTACTGGATGCTTCTGGTTGTATGGGATGTTTGAGTGTGTAGGTTTTGTTCCGGCTTTTAAAAGGTTGTAACATTTTTGTCCTCTGGTTGTCCTCTTATCAAATTTACAGTATATCTTCAAAAATAAATCGATATCTTTACAAATTTTTTCTTCGTGGCTGAAGGGGAACTCCGATGGATTTTAGGACGGAAGGAATTTTTGGCTAAATTGCCCATTTGTCTGTTCGTGTGTTTTGGAGGTTTGAAAGTTTCCTAAGGAGACTGCTTTTGAACTTTGATACTGTTTTGCTACTTCGTAAACGTGGGGCAGGACCAACTACTTTTGCCTTGCTACGCTACTGGTCTTCCAGCTGTCTGGTATAATTTGAGCTTTGGTACCGTACATATTCTTCTGTGATGTATTTCACGTGAGAGCTCCTTTCATTTTGCCCCGTCCTTTTTTCACTCATGATGAGGTATCCCATGATTCAAATTAGAACATTCTAGCGCACATATATGGAAATTCACAGTTAAACAAAAAGATAAGCAACTTTTGTGATAAATGTTTTGTTAGCTTGACGATATAGAAAATGATCATTGAAAATATGGAATGCTTCTTCAAGGTTTTTAAATCACAAGGATTCGGTATGATAAAGAATTCCAAACACAGTAAAACAAAGTATCATATTTCTGTGACTCTTAGTGAAGTTAGAACAATTGTTATATTTGTTTTGAGAGTCTTGCAGAATTTTCGAAATCATCTGGAAATTATGTGCCCGGATGGTCTGCATCACTGTTATGGTAATGTGTTTATATATACGTGTAAGTATATAGCCTATATACATGAATATTAGTGTATTTATACACATATCTACACGTTAAAAAGGCATGAAAACGTACATACAACTAAAATGTCCTGAGTTTAACAAAGTGCTTTCCATTATAACAAACCTTTCTCAAGTCTACCTTAAATATAATATATCGAATATTTAATGCCTTATATAATATTTATCTACACATATAAATATTGTTATAATAATAATGATAATGATGATATTGATAATAAAGATATCGCCATAATGTAATTCAATTTGCGTCATCGAAACTGCGTAGGAAGATGATGTACCATCAGAAAAGTTTAGGAACACCTACCAAGAATAAATCTGAACAATTTCAAATCTTATTACAACTTGTCAGCTGGAAATAAAGTTACAAAAGCATAACTTTCTTGCTTGATCGTAAGATGCCATTGTTCACTTCGGTTCACTTTTATATCTGAAGAATGTAAACATAAACGTCTGTGAGAAGTGAAGTATGAAATAATTCTGCCTTGCTCAGTTGCACGGTTAGTAAACGAACATAACTATGGATTCCCAAGATAAACAATTGTTAGTCTGAAATTCCGAGAACATTTTAACATACGCACGCAAGGCACACAACAAGCCCTTAGGTTGCAAACAGAGCATACACAAGGCTTATAAGCATGCTTTAATTCTCCTCTTTAATTATGGGAGAAATGTCAACATATACTGTGGGCCTTTGAAAAGGACCAATTGTAAGGTAATTAGTAAGTGATGTGTGCATCATAAACAGATTACAAGATAGTCTTCGTAAAGTCTAAATGATTACAAATAAGTTATTAAAACTGTTCCCCGCTCAAAGGGATAACAATGTATCCATAGCGATGCAAATATTAAGATAACGGTAAAGCATTACGTCACTTGAAAAGAGGGGGGCTTTAAATGATGCTATTTTAGTCACCTCTACTGTTTAGTTCAGTTCTCCGCAACTTGTGTGCTGATGCGAGTGCAAACAACGACTTTTTTGATATGAGCAAAGAAAGCGAGCGTTATTCGCGGAAAGTGAACAAAGTCTAGGATTGTGCAAGTGGCATTTAGTAAGCCATGGTAAGTGGCGATCCAGGTAGTTCCCCTTGCACTGTTCTACATTATCATTCATGAGGATCCAACGAGTCAAAGCTTGCCATATGCCCCAATCAGGGAGCAAAAATGGCAATGCTCCACCACTGGATAATTTAATAAGATAGTACTTGAATCATTTTGAGCTCTGGGCAACAACTTATATTGTGATATATGACCTAAGAAATGTAGCATCAATTCATGGTAAGAATGGATGCTTAACAGACATTCGTCGGCCCTGTGGTAATGCTATCAAAATGTGAAACGAAAACAATCAAGAGGTACTAGCAGTTACGAAAAGGGGACAGCTTGTAGTCGCCACCCTACTATAGTAAAGTACACAATATTGTTGATTTGATAATAATATTTCAGAAAACGTCTTCCTAATATGTTGTAAAAATATTTATTACATGGTTAAATCTCGTTTATCATACTCTTGATTGATTGTCATGCTTCTCTGTCCTATCTCGAAATCCCTATCCAATTGTTATTTCCTCCCCGATACAAATATTACAGCAGAATTCTCTGATTACAGTGGGTAACGAGCATTCAGGGGCGTGGCCAGCCGCTTGAAACTGGGGGGACTCTTATCCGAAAATCGAATTTGACGGTAACTAGAACAATAGACGCTCTCTGAAAAGGGCTCTACTCTGCCAACGAGGCAAAGATCATTTAGTTCGCCCCTTGAAAACTTCGACCCATTGACCAGATCTATGAGGGATGTACTACAAAATCGAGCGAGCTAGACACTTCACCTACAAACCACGTCATAATGAAAAGATTCTTGATCTTAAACCATCTAAAAATCATCCTCAGTACTGACCTCAATTTTATGGTCGGATTTGAACGAATTACGAAATCGACTCTTAGGAGAAGTGGGGGGAAATGCCTCCCTGTCCACCCCGTGGCCACGCCACTGCAAGCATTACAGATCAAAATACAAAACAAACTTAATTTCCAAATATAACCAAGATCTGGATGAGTGGAACAAGACAAACTTAATTTCCTTGCTGACCATGTATGTCATGTTGAGATGAATGAAATACACTTGCTTGCCCATATATCTTTTTGGATAAAACACTGACTCGTGACACGATATTGATTAAATTCCACAATGTTAAAATTGATCAAAGGATAAGCTTTATATGCAGAGCCAGGTCGAATATCAGCAATGAAGTCTGTCCTTGCGTAAGAGGATTATGAGGGTCCAGGAGTGTTGCAATTTGGTATAGTAAAACTTATTTTGCCTTGTGCAGGATACTCTTTTGCAGACAAAAAACATGAGAGGCTCACAAAGTTCGGAGGGGAACTTTTTATGCTGTCTGAGTCCTCTGATGGTGCCAGGTATGGTAGCTCTATTGTGGTATTGTTTCGTACATTAAGTATCAGAAGACTACCTCTATCTATGTTTTGCGTTTTGCGGGATAGAGAACCGCCATAAATGAAATGAAAGTTATAACAGATCCTCAGTAACCTAGAAGCTCATCGAGCTATGATCACTTACCTGTAAAAAAGACTGGATCGAGCTTTTAATGGTTTTCAACAGCGAAGAAGCGTTGCCACAAATACTTGCCAAAGCTGATGTTGCGCAGGACGGTCCACAGTTTAACGTAAAGTTGTTTATAAATTCTTTTGATGGGGCCTTAAGAGGCGTTCAACGACTGAGCTCTCTTTGAGACGAAAGATCCTCGACCCGTTGTTTTATGAGAGATCAGCGGCTATAATGAAATACCAAAACTCTCGGTACACAAATCATAAATCCTTCCTTTACACTTGGATGTCCTTTTTTGATCACGGCTCATTCCTGGTACAAGCAGTAGTAACTTCCTTCTTTGCAAATACGTTCATCTATTACTCGCGTACCTTTTGATGTTTTGCAGGTACTATATAAGTTGTGCTGATTTCATATTTAATTAAGATCTGATCCTAGCTTATATTTTGAAAAATCATGATCTTCAAACTCTTAAGTAAACCCATAAACGAGATTTGTCGCAGAACGTTTTCATCACTTTTCAAAATAGGTTTTGCCTGACTTGATATTCATAAAATTAATAGTTGACAGATTGAGTTTAGTTTCTTTAAAGAAAACTTCTGCCTCATAGATATGTTTTTTGTTTTTTGTTAGCCAACTTGCTTTCCTTAAAAGTCATACACAGAAACCTAAGGGATTAGGGGAGAAGGAGCATGAGACACCCAGTGATTCCACTTCCAGTTCAATCCTTCCCAGTCCCTTGAGACGCGTAGAGTCTCCCTACTTATAGAAAGCCTGCTCCACTGGGAAAATTTGGTATCCAAAACCTCCCCCATGGCGATGAGGGTGTAGAGACGGCATCAAGTTTCTGCATAATTGATCATTTTGGTAGTTAGCCCATCTGTTATTCAACATCCGTTACTTTTAATGATCATTTTCAGATGAGTTTCAACAAGTGATTTTCAGCCTTCGGTGACGAAACAAATAATTCTTATCGATCAAAATAGAATACGTAGACGTTCGCGGACGGCAAGGGAGCTGAAGCCCTCCCAGTCTGTAAAAATGGCATATTTTTTGGTCAGAAAATTATTGTTTATGGGCACTTTATAATTCCGTGATCAAAAATAAAAGGCGGCGGCAAACAATCTACAACCGCTCCAATATTTCTCGTCTGTTCCGCCAATGCGATCATACAAGTTAGTATATTTCATGTTATCTGCATTGTAATAACACGTAGAAGTTCTATTGAAATAAAGAAGATCAAAAGAGAGTAGAGAATAGTAGAGTGGAAGAAAGTTAAGGATACGAAAAGGGAAGAGATCAGAATAAAGAAGGATAAGTTACGTAAAGTGCTCTTAATAAACTGACGTGGTATTTTACTTAACCTGTGATGCGGAGGCATAAACGATTAACTTTTGTGGTGCTTATGTTTTATACACGTCACTATTGCCGTTCCTTTCTATGTATATAAGCGTTAAATCAGGAAGTGTAGAGGAGATTTGTACAGAGAGGAGTTGTGATTAAGACGTTCTTTTATTTTCATGTTTGATTGATAAAGATATTACAGGAGTTCTCGTTTATAGAACTCAGTGAAAGCAACCAATCTGGTTAGTGAGTACACTTCCTCTTCTGTGCATGCACTACAACTTTGGTTGTTTATTTTCATATCTGAAGTACGTTTATAACTTTAACTATTTGGGTAGCTCGAAATCTTGAGATAGGAGGTAGGACAGAGAAATCATAAGAAGAAGAGGCCTGACAAAGGAATACATGCGCTTTATTATGACTCTGAGCACTAAATTGTTATGCAACGTTAATTCTCGGGGGTGAGAGTTGAGCAATCACAACGACCATGGAATAACTACATGAAGCAGCGGGGATGTGATTCCTAAAGCTGATGACACCTTGGACATGTCAAACTACAAACAAGTAGAACTATTCAAAGTAGGCAGCAAGATGTGATTTCTTTACGAAGATCAGAAAGCGAAAACTTGGTTTTATTGGCCTTCCATCTGGGAAAATAAATCTCGTTGTCATCATAGGCGTTGCTGTGAATAAAATAGTAATAGGAGTACTGAAGTGTTAACAGGAATGGGTGGCTGGGGAAGAGTACGATTGATTGGCATTTCATGGTCACAAATGGCATTCAGTATATCATTGAGACTTTGATGCTGCAAACGGTTCTGTTATAAGGCTAATGAATGCCCTGTGCCCTAGAATCGTATGACGGGAACCCGGATGTTCTATGAAAAGAGATCGTTATACTATAAACAGGAGATGCCTACTTGCTAAGTATGAAATATGCCGAAGCGCGAATTTCCTGCGGCAATAATTTTTAGGTTAAAGCAATTGAAGCGTATCCATTGATTGTTGTGACGCACCCATTCTAAGAAGTTTATTCCTGAATATTAAGTCAATTTAATTTAGAATATAATGACTGACAACAGGGCAGATTTTCATTTCTCCTCTCACATTTGTATGCAAGCCTCGATTTCCTTCTGTCTTGAAAGCTGCTTAATCGTTAAACCAATATCATGTTTTTTCTAAGATTTGCTTTTGAGGAGATCTTGAATGTCTGAGGAAATGAAGATGTCTATTTGAATTACCCATGCGAATGTTCTCTCAAGATATTTTCCCTCACGTTCTATGCATGATGAATAAGCAGGCTATAAGTCTAAATGTGTCCCCGTTTGAAAGACAGAAGTGTGCCTATTAGGAGCACTTCATCGGCAATTAAATATTGAAGTGGAAAGAATTGAAATTAAATGCTTTCCTTGAATGAGATATTTTCATTGCAATCCCAAATAGAAAGCAACAAGGTTGGTCAAAACTACCTGATGGGTATGCAATCAAATTTACCTTATTATTAAAATATATTGATCCACTACAGCAACATTCAATTCATTCGTGTGACAAATAGCAAGAAAACTGCAGCAAAATGCGGGGGATGTTGATTTGATGACTTTAGTCGCTCATGAGATCCTTGTAATAGGTCATAACACAAGTAACAGCAGGATATTACACCATACAAATTTCTGTCCTTTAGCACGCTGTCACAAACCTACACCTAAATCCATAGAGAGAGCAGTTAAACATCTTTTATCAAGAGCGTCTTTAACACAAGGGGTAATGTCGTTTTTCTTGCTTTATCTTCCTTTTTCATTAGGGTGGAGGGTAACGTGCCTAGCGAATAAAACTTTTACATTATTCTCTGAGATAAGACTTTTTAAAATGCAGTGATCTGATGGTTGGAGGGCTAGCGTCGTGTGAAGTAAAGACAAGGCTGCCGAATTCTGTACCGACCAAACCCTTATAAACAAAGCTACACTTATTTTTATCCCACTTTTCATTGTTTGTATTAACTAACTTTTGCCTTTTCAGACATTAAAATAATATTTTTCGGCTTCATTTAGGGAGAGGTTTTTGCCATTATTTATATAAAGTCACCTGGGAATAATTCTCTGTACTTGCCGCACAAACGACTGAGTGTTTTGTGTTTTGATCTTTCAACACTATGGAAGTATCCTTTTGTGTTACAGTTTCAGGTCTAAATACTTTGCTCAATGAAGTAGTTTTATGTAAGGAAAGGTAGAAAACAGTGGCTATTGAGTTAGAATTTTAATTTTTTAAAGCTCATGTTCTGTCAAGTACAAATCACACATGTGGTATACACAAGTACGTCGCAAATTTTCCTGCATACGTCAGTCTCTCTCTGAGAGTAATCATCTCCTTAATTAAGAATTATGTTCAAATTATTATTTTCCTTCAAATCCTCATTAACCTCCTCAAACAACAGACCTTCCAATCATCACGTCATCAATAGATCACGACATCATCAGCAAGTTCCTCCCCATCCGTTGTAATTAAAATTATGCTTTCCCTGAATTCCACACTTATTTTCAGCTCATTAACTTTTGCTGATTGTTACCATATCTCGATGATATTTATCCTTTCGTCAATGTTGAAGCGATGATTGCATGGATGAAATGCTCCCTTTGTAAAGTTGTAATACATAGAAGCACAGTTGAGATCGTCATCCTTCCATCCGACCTACTTCATAAAAGCTGAGTTAGGAGTCATTGTTTTATCTCGTAAAATGCAGAGAGATTTCGTAGTGGGTCCCGCTTTGATATGCAACTCACACTTCATAGCTTTATACGAACACTATACGATTTCTTGATTAAATTTTTCACTCATTTAATTGAAATCTATGCTATAACCTAATTGGCTGAAGGACTGATGGACTGATGGACTGATGGACTGATCAACCGATGGACCGATAGACCAATGGGCTGTTGGACCGATGGACTGATGAACTGATGGACTGATGGACTGATGGACTGATGAACTGATGGACTGATGGACTGATGGACTGATGGACTGATGGACTGATGGACTGATGGACCAATGGACTGATGGACCAATGGACTGATGGACTGATGGACAGATGGACAGATGGACAGATGGACCAATGGGCTGATGGACCGATGGGCAGATGAGCTGATGGACTGATGGACCGATGGACTGATGGACCGATGGGCTGATGGACTGATTGACTGATTGACTGATGGACTGATGGACTGATGGACTGATGGACTGATGGACTGATGGACTGATGGACTGAGGGACCGATGGACTGATGGACTGAGGGACCGATGGACTGATGGACTGAGGGACTGATGGACTGATGGACCAATGGGCTGATGGACCGATGGACTGATGGACTGATGGACTGATGGACTGATGGACTGATGGACTGATGGACTAATGTACTGATGTACTGACGAACTGATGGACTGATGGACTGTTGGGCTGATGGGCTGATGTGCTGATGGGCTGATCGACTGATGGATAGCAGGTTTGGCATTCTAGTGATAGAGCGATCCCCACTTGTCTTATCTCTTCGGAGACCCAGTTGCTGAAGGAAATTTGATAATAGATACTGTAAATCCTGGACATAATCCGTGGGCTTATAGCGGTTTGTAAGCATCTTTGGTGGGCTTGTATTTAGGGAGGGCTTAATATCAGGGGGGGGCTTATGTTTCGACTCTCTTTTGAGGTTAATAGGTGACTTGTGTAAGAAAAAAATTCACAATTCGTGTCAAGAGACTAATAACAACATTTATTACGTAAACTTTTACTCAGTCCTATGTTTATTCATTATCTGTTATGACGAAAACCAAACTTTTTGTCCTAAATGAACTTTTCGCTGTGTTTTTTCACTCGTTGCAGCATGATATAATTGAATACTTTTTCCTGGTATTGAAGGCAACGCAATTGCTCAGTAGCTACTTTGATCTAGTCTGGAACCTTTTTCGTGCATTGGTGTCACAATACTTTTTTATCATTCTAGTGGAGGGTTTTCCTCTTCCATTTCAGGCGTCATGAGGAGGAATTTCCACATGCCTTTGCTTCCAGCTTTTAGTACTTCACCTGTTATCGCATCAGCTCCAGCAGCTTTGTTGTTCTGCAATCTTTTAACAGCCTCAACAACTTCATCAAGTTCAATAGGAGGTTCGTCACTTACATCGTTGTCAATTACAATTTCTTTCAGGGCATTATCCCGGCGTGGAAACTTGGTGTTTAGGTGTTTTCGTAAGAATTTAGATTGGCAGACGACTCATTGACAGTCTGCGTCAAATATGCAAATGATACCACACTTCTTTCGCTTGTATTCGACAAACTTTAACCGGCAACATCAGAATTGCAACAGGCGTGTAAAAAATGGGGATTAAAGATAAACATCGCAAAATGCAAAGTAATGACTGCTGCTACTGACCAAATTCGTTTTTGAAATGAGCCTGTTGACACTATCGATGAATTCATCTTTTTAGTTAGCGTAATTTCTGGATCATCATCTAGCGGTATAAAACGCAGGATAGGGCTTGCCACAACGGCGTTTGGTAGATTGATGCACATCTGGAGCAACAGGAAGATATCAATAAAACTGAAAACGCGACTATACAATGTTCTTGCATTACCCACTGCCATCTATGCGTATCCAATATGGCCACTGACAGAAAAAGATGCTGGAGAATTGCTCGTGTTCGAAATGAAATGCCTGAGGGATCTGATCGGCAAGACTAGGGTGGACAGAAGCCAAAATGCTACTATTCGGAAATTGATTGGTGTAGAGAAACCTATCACGGACACCATGCAAGAAAGAAAGTTGAGATTGTTCGGACATGTTTGCCACAAACCCACCGTAGCACTGGTATTCCAAGCATACAAAGCAAGATTTCCCCAAGAGACCTCTACATCGGCGTCCAAGGAAAAGATGAACAGATATGATCAGACAAGACACCGGACTGCCACTTACAACGGCTGAGCGAAATGCTGGAAACCGTCTTCGATGGCGAAGACGTATGCATGGGACAGCAAGGGGACCTTAGACCTTAGCCTTTCGCGTGCGACTTGCGAAACTCTAACAATACCGCATGGGGTCTTTGTACCCCATGTTGACCACGGCTGTTTGGCATGAATGTGTCACACATTGACCTTATATGCTTCTTATCAATGCAGAAAAAGAGTCTGGATCTGAGTTATGTCATTAGAGTCGAGCTTTCGAATGGAAAATGTCTAGTTGTTATGATGTACAACTGGATTTTGTCAAGCCTGCTTTTTCTGAGACGACTCAATAGCCCAGCTGCTGTATAATTGAAGATGACGATTGTGAATTGTAGACACGACTAGAGTACGTGTAGTTTTTTAAATGCTTCTGATCCTAATCATTTCCGAGTTCATTCAATTTTGGTATGCGAAAACACATAAAATGGGATATCAGATCCAGCTTTTACTACTAACCGATAAAAGCGATCTCTTAAATAGAAGAAAATATGTCGCTGAGATTAATCTAAATTAAGTCCTGGGAATATCAAGAGGTACATATTACTGTTGAATCATATCTGAAAGTCAAATAAAAGGAAATAGTACAACCAAATTGGAATTAGAAAACATATTTAATAAAATTCGGTATTGCTAAGCTGAGATGTAGCTAATCCCGACTCAAACCCTAAGCTGATGATTCATCTAAATTTGGTAGAGGAACCCACCATTAATAAAGGCAGTATTAATATTGGTTAGGGTATTCCTTATAAACATATGGGAAAGTATTAAGAATTTTAGGGAATATTGTTGACATCTACGCTTTTAGAATCATTTTCAGTAAAATTTCAATATCAGATTATCTTCCCGTCAAATCCGCATTGTTGGCGATTAATGAAGATTACAAGGTTTCTTACGCCAGGATTGTCAAAGGAACAGGTGTAGGTGATATTGCACATGTCCAACAATCAATGTTCGTCATCTATTCGATTATTGATACTTTCCACGTTCTGTAAAACAAGCCGTGTACATATATCTGTTTCCCGCTCAGAAAAGTGTCGCCTGGATGAATTGTTCGAAATTTCTTCTACCAATTGACGCAAAACATGAGAGAATGAGTCACTTTCTTGTCTGCCTGAATGTTTCAGTGCGTCATAATCTCTATCCACCTTGTCGCATTCCAATGTCAGGCGTTGCAAACCAGCAGATCAAATTGCCCTAAAATTACCATAGGCAGAGCGTTCCAGCAACAGATTAATTTAAAAGTCGGAAAGACATTGGTCTGTTAGTAGCAGCAAAACATGCTGTGTCGACAGAGAAATAATAACAGTTAAGCTATTGACTTGGGCTTCTACAAAACAATTGAGTAATACTCCATTGACTAATAGGGACAATCCTACGGCATCACTATCTAATGTCAGGTGATTTAATGTCACGTGACTAAGTATAAGAAGCGACGGAAGGGAATTTCCAAATTTTGTAAACTGATTAATTGCACTTTATGTCACAACCAGAAAAAGAGACTTCATGTCGCAACCAAGGAAAGACAATTATCACCTGGTCTATTCCTAATATTCGTTGCTCAATAAACTTCTTGCTCCATAAACACCCCGTTTATACACCAATAAATTCGAAAGTGATCAAATCCAAATAAATCTGATCTCTAGCATGGTGTATGTCAGGAACGGTCCTATATAGGCTTACACTTTTAAGAGATAAGATCAACTTCTTTTACGGTACAAAATCAGAAGCTGAAAGGATGCCTAGGAAGCGTATTCATTATCATCATGAAAAGTATCTACTAAATAAGCGTCAGTGATTCTGGCATTTGCTAATCATGAGGTCCCCCTTTTCAGTTTCTCACCTTTAAAGACTACACACAATATTACATACGAACAAATTATATTTAAACCATGAGACTAAAATTTGCTAAAGATTGTCTATAAGAAAATGAGGCAGCAACAGTTTGGGGTTTTGGTTTTTTTGGTTGTTTTTTTGTGGTATACTCAGTTTCCTGCGTAGTCTATTGCTCAGCCAGAATGAGCAATGTCCTGGGGAGAGAGCACATTTACAGGAGTGGTCTCCCGTTGTCTTCCCCAACCGATAGTCATTTTATCGTGCTAGGCCAGATTCGAACCTACAACCTCTGGCATGTGAGTCCGATTCCTTAACTACTAAACCACGGCGGCACAAGTAACATTTAAAATGCATAAATAGGAAAAATTGCTTTAAATTTGTGATACAGATAAACTCAAATGTTGTGACGGTATTATTGTTCTAGGCTTAATTCCATTTTTCTAGATCTTGTAGAAACGAGGTGCAAGTAGATACATAAATAACAAAGGTTGACAAAGAGGGTAAGACACATTTATTTATGAAAAATAAATAAATAAATCAATGGTAAGACATTACTACCATCCAACCACAGAAGCGTCGGAAACCCCAATTAACCACTGATATCATGTACATTTGGTAGAAAGAAAAAGAAAAGGAAGAAATGAAAATATAATGCCTGTAGGCGTAACTCTCAACCCCAACGAGGCCAACAAAATAAATTGCTGTTGCAGCACAATGACTTATAAGCACCCCCAGATTGTCCAATTACAAAGCAATAACGAAATCTTATGACATAGTATTTTATATTTCAAGACCCAAGAAGTAAGATGTTTCATTTCGTTTCGCTGATGATAGTAATAGCCATGGACGCAGATCGCTGTAAGAATGAGTGTGGTGGTGGGGGGGGGGGGGGGATGATGAAACGTGGACAATTTGACATTTCTGGGCTCAAAAGTGAGGGATACAGCTGCTGTTGTTCCTCCATTCTGAAATGTACGGGGGCGAGCCCCCCGTCCCCGCCAGAATCTACGCCCATGGTAATAACCAAAGATTTAACAAATATTGATAAAAGTAGACTGGGAGATAATAATGAATGGTACCATTGAGGCCTCGAGTTCTATATGAATTAAATACCAAGAGGTTGTGAGCAATGTACTATTAACAGGAAGTGTGCATTGGTAATAAAACCCCACCTTCGCGTAACGGTATTGGATTTCTAGAAACCTGCAAATTTGATGATAGTGAGCGTAATATATCTATTTAATATTTGTAGCATAGTATTTAGTTCATAGTAAATCTAATTTCATTGGATTTAGTAGTTTCTTCTTGTGAACTGCACATGGTATTTTCAACCCGCGTAATGGCTTTCATAACCCTAAATAGGGCAGTAGAAAACCTGCAAGTGATGTATATTGTATGAACATTTTGCTGTTCAATTGTTTAATTATCCAATTGAATACTGCTCCTTTATTTAGAAGACGTGTGCATGATGATTCCCAATACCTATGGTTTTAATACTGAACGTTATGACTTCGGTCTTTTCAATGGATGTCATTGATGAGAGTCTTTCAAGGGGAAGTTTCAACTTGTGAGGGATACGTTGAAAATTTTCAGGCTCTTCATTGTCATTGGGTCTTATCTTAATACCCTTGGTAGGTTTCCACTGTCAGTAAAGTTGTAGAGATCAAGATATCTTTTCAAAATGCGATTACCAAGTACGTAACGTTGAAAACTGCTTTTAAGGCTCTGTAAGAGTGAAAATGATGGTTTGAACGTGAATAGCTATAACCGTACTTTAAAGAATGTTTGTTAGTAAGAACTCTAGACGTGAAACTATTTTTGGTATGTGAATGGTTTTGTCTTCTACGTAGGAACCTTTTTTATATTTAGTAAAGATTTTGTGGACAGTTAGGTTTGTTCTTTATTGCGTATCCTTTCTACACGTACAATATCTAACAGAACCTTTCTTAATGATAACACGGCATGACCGTCATAAAGCATAACAGAATAATTCACAAAATGATTATACTAGCTAGAGCTTAATCAGAGATGGAGGATTAATGTTGTATCAACTCAAGCTCTCTTCAATGCTTCTATCTCACGTTGTTTTTGTTTCTTTAACAGTTTTAAATTGGTCCAGTCTGCTATTTTCTCTATCCATTTTTTGCATATTTCCAGCTTGCTTCCATGTTTTGGGCCACAAATGATTTTGTCTGCTATGTGCGATGTGTCTTGGTGTTTGAATAGTTGTTAAAATGTCTCATTCGCGATCTGAAATGATGATTTGGGGTAAAAAACTAACAAATTCCATGAGTTAGCTGGTCGATGTTTTACAAAACGTTTTGAGTAATAACGAGCCGGGCAACTGGCTGTAGCCATTGTTTGATAAAATCGATTTATTAACAAATTTACTGTTTAATATCCTCATTCCTTATTGGAAGACAGGAGCAATATTTGTGATATGCATCTTGACTGTTATCTTTTTCTTAATTAATGTATTTATTGGGTAAGGTATAAGTAGCAAATGGTAGTTTATTTCAAAGACATATAATTATTCATTTAATACGAATATTAGTGTGCGAAAACCTCATTCTATAAAACAGTTGCGAAAATCGTAGCTGCTAAGATTTGAATTCTTACAAAAACATGCTAATTCTGATCAAGAGGGTGGTGTCATTAAAACCAATTTTTGGCCAAATTAAAAATATTTTGCCTGAATACTTAGCTTTTATCCTTCATTTTCGCTGAAAATTCAAATTCAGGATTTGAAAGTTGACATCTGATATATAAAATCTCTCACAACACATAATGTTTGTATACTAAATTGATTAAAAAATGGTTTTTTGGTTTTTTTTGCGTGATTTGTTATATCATCCAATCATTTATTTTGGCAATGGTTTATACAAAGTGTTTTAGGTCTACATTACTTTGCATAACATGACATCACTAAGATCATCTCTTTACAACACAAACAATCGTATACAGGTACTGAAAGCCTTACTAGTTACCTTTGCTATCAAAATACCATATTACAATATTTTGCGAGAAGAAATTATTTTAAATTATAAGTTTGACAAGGTACTAAAGGAATGGATAATCATTTCACCAATCAGATTCGAACCGCTGGCCCATGTTTTCGCGGAGTGGACTGTACAAACTGAGCTACTTGACTCAATCGAGGGTTTGCATTCTGTTGGTGACATTATTTTTAATTCTCTAGTAACTTACAATTTAAGTCCTCTCTTCTCAAACACGCTTTGCAACTTTCAATTGAGTTTGGAATATATCAAGGCCTACAGATTTTTCCATGTCGCTGTCTTGTGCAGTTGAAAGGCAACACCGACGCTCACAAATGGCTTGCAAGAAATGCAAGATTGAGCTTGAAATTCATTTAAGAGAATTTTTTTCCTTTTCATCATACCTTATCATGCAATCAATCGTAGAAAAAGTTCCCATCAAAGAACACTATGGATGTAGGAGTTGCAGCCAGGAATAAGTATGACGGATAGATATAAGAGCAGGACCCTAACAACCAAGATTTACTAGTTGTACCCACAGTCTGCTGATTTCTCGTCACTCTTCAACTATTATATATGTAGGTCTACTTATTTTCAATAACTTTGCCATGTAACAAAATTATTGTATCAATAACGTGTTTTAAATTGTAAAGTATGATGTTGTCTGAAATAGGCGGAAATATTCAAGAAAATGGAATGTGTGTATATTGTTTCGAATCATTTTAAATTCTAATCTGTTTGTTTCTTTACAAGCATCCGTGGTTTTCCCTTGAAGGGCAAAATCATTCAGGGCAGTCTCCTCCCTACGAACGGGGATGCTCAATGGGGCCGTGTCCTGATTGGTTGCCAAAAGGACGTAAATAAATTTTAGTGTTTGTGTTACTGTTATTGATCGAGCCATGGCATTATCATGAATAACGGTATTATCTTTGAGTAATATTCGAAACAAATTTATCAATGAACAATCACATAAATTACATGTTAACCATAGAATTTTATGGGTTGGATCAAATTGATAAGATTTCCAAGTATCTTGCAATAGGAAATGTGGGTGAAAATCTCATTCTGATCAAAATATAAAACCAAGGAAATCACAGGTAGTTTAAGAGACATCTTACATTCTTAGCTTTTAATGCTAACTTGCATAATCAACTACTAATTTTACAAGACTGCAACATTTTAAGAGTATGGAAATTTACCCACAAAAGACAAAAGACTAACGGGTGCCATACACATGACGTAACTTGACTTATTTGCGTAGTTCCAATGAGACCTTCGCACAGTTCTTTTCCACAAACTTCCTCCACCCATCTCTTTCTCTTGCTTTTCGTTCCAGTGTTAAGGGAGGTAGCCCCGTTTCCTCTCGTAGCTTGTCAATCCGTCCCTTTGGAGGCCCTCCACAGGGTCGTCTACCTTGGAATTCATTTTTGTATGCTAGGTATACATAACTATCCTCCCCTCTCCTTGGATCATAACCAAACCAGTTCAGTCTTCGTTTCTGTATGAGCTCAAGACTATTTCTTTCAACACCAAGCTCTTTCCTCAGAGTCTCTACTTTAACTCTATCAAGTAGCGTCTTGCCAGAAACGTCAGGGGTGTTTTCTTCTTCGTTAGCAGTATGTAAGATACTATTCGTTGAGTATTATAGCTGAATGACCAAATCTTAACTCACTTTTCGTAATTAGAGTAAATACTTTAAAAGGATCACGAGACTGTACTAGATTTGTACAATTGTTACCAGCAAGAAATATTTCCATTCTGAATTGTTGAAGCTGCATTCTATAATAATGATGAATAGCCTGAAAAGAATGACAGGAACGTCTGTGTTCTGAATCGGGATATAGCTAATCTTTACACTTGGGACGTTGCCGCTAACTTTTATGTGGTGACCATGTCTCAGTAATTAAAACTTAAAGTAATTAAGTGAACCATAAATTAAAGGCTTAAAACCTAACTGAGGTAATCAGATAACAAATACCATGCTACAGTAGCTTAGGAATCTAAAGCTGAGCCTGCAATAAGTTGCAGTTTTGCCTTGAGCAGAGCTTGAAGTTGAGAACGAGGCAAATTACTTTGCTATTAAAGCACTTGCCATTGCGAGTCCAGCTTTCACTAACAGTCCACTGGTTTTTAAAACACTATTGAAACGAGGTCCATAATAATTTTAAGCCCTTAATAGTGAACTTTTGTTTAATATATTACATAAACCTTAAGTGTTTAGAGGTCAAAATTGATGACGCTAGATTAAGGGTCTATGCAAACTGCACTGTCAATAGGTTAATACAACCTAGTCACAAGTACGTGGATCGTATTCCATAATAGGTGCAAAGGGGTTAATGCGTTCTATTAACAACAGAGTGCATTTACAGTGCACTCTGCATACTTTTCTTCTATAGACATTGCCAGATAGCGTCGAATTCTACGGTAAGTTAAGTGTCTCTTAAGCTACATGTTGTTTCCTACCTTATTACATTTCCTATCAGAAGTAGATTTTGCACCTTAGAACTATTATCACGACCATAGAAAAGACTCTCTCAAGAATTATTGAAATCTGATGAGGAAATTAATTATTGGTATGCAATATATCATTGATGGATAAGGTTGATTTCATATTTATTTTATCATAAGATTTCATGAAGTCAGCACCCTCAAAAATAAATCTCTGGTAGAAAATTCTCCGTAATGGCTCAGAGCTATAAATGCTCTAGAGTCAATCAGTCAATTACATTAAGGATGAATCAAGATAGAGATGTAAAGGTCTGTAGCTTATTAAAATGGGAAAGGAATGGAAAAATCTTTCACAAAGACATTGACATGTTAAAATGGTTAGTGCTTGCATAGTAAGGTGGACATTTCTAAAAACAACAAATATTTTCATGGATTTGTTACAAGTGACTTGATATTTTGTTTGACCGAAAATTCTTTCGATCCACATGTTAAAAGCAAAATAGATTATGGTGAACTGAAAAGACACATGGTAGAGCATACCAGAAACCTTATGTATAGCAGATTGGAATAATTTGATTTGGGTAGGCCGAGAGAAGAAGTTTAGATAATATTTCCACTAATTGTATAGTCTGATGGCGTTTTCTGATAGTCTAATATAGTCTAACGACAAAATAATTATATATACCCGAAAACCTTTGAAAAAGATGCTTCGGATAGAAAATCATGGAGGAAAAAATGTAACGCTGGCATTAACGCATACATCCACACAAGGTTGTCAAATCAGAAAAATCTCCTTAGAGCAAAGTGGAAGTTGTACTTGCCCGACTTACATCTTGTGAGTCATGTGGCCTAGTTTGTAAGAGCAGAGCTGGCCTTGTATCTCACATGCGACACAAACATTGTAAATAGAGTGAAACAAAG
>JAAAKL020003653.1:0-22594 GCA_010016065.2 Carybdea cf. marsupialis auct. non (Linnaeus, 1758)
TAACAATGACTTTTACGCCTAAATCCTATTCCTAGTCCTAATTTGCCCATTCCTATTTTTATAAGAGAGCCCCCAGGGCAGGAATTTTGTTCGTGACCCTTCCTGAAACGTGTCGATAGTTCTATTTTCAGATGTAATGATCTCTGCGACGATTTTCTCTGCTACAGATGTGCGAATAAACGAGTCTTGACTCCCGCCATCTACCAGAACAAGAACTACTGCCGCCCCATTTTCCCCTGATGCGTTAATACGGGCTGTCATAAGCAAAAATTGGCTTTAGTTTGGTACTGTGTCGCAAAGGAACCTACCGCTACAGAATCTTTCCTGGTTTTATCTTGTTGCTAAACCCGTTCTTGTGAGTCATTACATGACAGTAGATGGTGACGTTTTTGACTATTCCTACAACGAGTTCCTGATCTACAATCCTTTGGTATATGCTTAGATGGCTTAAGACATAAATAACACCTGTAATAACTTTTTCTCGCCTAGTTTTGATGTCCATACCCGCTACTAAAGTGCACTCTTCCCCTTTGTGTTTACCTGAACAGAAAACACAATCAACATACGGTTGCCTCCTATTGGTATCATTCTGCTTTGAACCATCACTAAACGATGCTGATGGGATTGGTGACATACAAGTATTTTCCCGTTTAAAACTACCGTTCGCTTGAGTTATCCTTTGGTTATCTTTCTAGCCATAATCAAACCCTTTCTGGGATAGCTTTACTCTCTCCTGGCTCTCCACTTCATGTTTCAAAAAGCCTATAGCCCATCCAAATTTCTATATCTGATCACCCCATATTTACCAGAAACAACTGAAGCTAAATCATCCCGTTGATTCGTTTCTTCCCATAACAAGTGAATCTGAGCAGATAAACACGACTCTACAATAGGATGTAGAATAAATGCAAACCAATCTGAAGTAACACCCAAAGTTTCTAAATCACGTAAAAAACCCTCCAATTTGTCATAGAACCTTAAGATTTGCATTGTTGACGTGTAAGACATTTTTCAAAACGAGTGATAATAAACCGCGTACAATCAGATCTATGAGCACATCATCTCTTCCAAAATAATCTTTTAACAAACTTAAAGCTTTGTGATAAGTTCCAGTATTTTCCTCAAATAATTCAAGTTTCGAGCCGTCCTGGTTGAAGGCACCAAATTTATGTTGTGTAGCGCGGAACAATCCGCCAAAGAACCCAAGTAATCGAAAACAAGAAAAACATCGTCTTGACTTGAGCTCCGTTTTTTTTAGTTAACTATCAAGTTAGAAGAGACACTAGTGAAAAGTGAAAATCTCAACAACGGGATTCGAACCGGGGACCTACTCATTCGCGGCGTGATGCTCTACCAACTGAGCTATGGTGACCCGGTGATAACATAGTTCACTTTTCACTAGACGCCACATTAGCAAAAATACCGCCATTTTCATTTGTATCACTTCCTTGCTCAGACTACCTTATCGAGTGTCTCTCCATCTTTGTCCTCAGCTGGCCCTTTCACTTTTTCTCCTTCTGAACCTGAGTCGTCCTCATTAAACGTTACATTTCTCTATACTGAAAGTCTCCTTCTCTCAAGAGACCATAGACGATAACCTTTAGCTCTGGATGCATATCCCATAAACAAACATTTTTCTGCTTTGGGGTCTAATTTTTTGCGCAAATCTTTAGCCAAATGGGCGTAGGTTTACACCTCAAAACTCCCAGATGGCTTACAGAAGGCTTTTTACCCCACCACGCCTAATAAGGTGTCATTTTCTCCAGAGAGGCGGTAGGGCTTTGATTTGTCACATAGGCAGCATTTGCTGAATCTTCAACCAAAATTCTCTTGGTAGACTTAAGATCATTAAGCTAGTGCCTTCTAAATTGTTGTGCGACCATACGTTTGCCACCAAATTTTGTTCATGACAATGAGGCACCGACATTTGATGAAGAATACCCTTCTCTTCCAAGAACGCTTCAAACTCACTTGAAGTATACTCTTTAACACAATCCGAGCGTAAAATTTTCAGCTTCTGCTTATTTTTAACTTGAAGCAAAAGAGCCTTCAACATTCTGAACACCTCATACTTGCGTTTGATAAATCTAACCCAAAAAAAGCGTGTCTGTTCATCAATAAATGTTACCATGTATTTGGCCCCACCAAGTGACGTCATTTCAAGCGGACCTACAATATCAGTATGCATCAATTCAAACACTCGTGTGGCTCCATAGTCCGAGTGCTTGGGATAGGGCTGAGTGCATGCCTTACTTAAAGCACACCTCTTGCAAAAAAAAATTCCTTAGAGTTACAGTCTAATACCCTATTCGCATGGAGGTGAAGACGGCTGTTCCGTAGCCAAAATGGAAAGAGTTCTTTTTCACAAGGAGTCGAAGACTGTGACCGTCTGTCATTAGCTCCGTGTTGTGGACGCTGGTCTGAAACGAGCGCCTTGAGACAAATTACTTCCGTCTGCCGCCATTCCCTATTAAAAGTTGCGAGAGGTCAGGACCTACAACACCACCATATTTGAAGTTAACTTTAACAAGGAATTACGGCTTCATCGTCAGGAAAAGTGATGTGGACCCATGAGGACAATTTATCTCTTTTCTTTCAGGCAGAAATTTCTTCTTAAGTTACGGGTTAATCGAAGAAACGGCCCGAAACATGAACAAATGATGCAGAGATAGGTATTATATGATTCAAATTTTTTTTTGAAGATTCTTTCGGTAGACTACGTTTTCAGATAGGTTGTTTGACAACTAGATCAGGGTGATATTCATGCCACTGTTGTGTTTGCAGTAAGATAGGGAAACAGACTATAGAACTTTGTGCTTGTCCACAAGTTTCCACACTTTTATACATCTGAGTTTTTGGTCTTTCTGTAGTTCCTCAACATATAAATCTCATTGCTAACAGCACCTAAACTTTAGCATAAGTACCTAGTACCTGTTGAAGTTATAATTGTACGAAACTTTCAGTTTCCCTCTAAGGATTAGATGCTGCCTATGGGTAGACTATACAAATCACAGTAATAGTGGGGATTGTTTGCTTCATTCCCTGATGTGTGTGTTGTGACAGTAAACGAAGGTGAATCAATCTGTAAGTATTCCTTCAAGTTGCAAGCTCTGCCATACATTCAACGTAAAGTGCATCTAGAACACAGTGGAAAGGGTTCTCGTCAACGATTTCTCTTTCACAGTGTTAACAAATCGCATACTCATCCCGAAAAAGCTGTTATCGCTAGCACTGTGGTAGGTCAATCTTTTATATATTGATTTCAAAGTCAATCACAGTAAATAAAAATCACTTCGTGATGTGATATGGAAGAGGAAAGGTATTACATCCAAATTTGAAGCGACATTTACTGAACATAGGTAGCAGAGACTTTTCATCAAAGAGATGGATAATCTTTTATTATAAAGCTGAATCATGACGTCTAGGGGGATTTCAAAACTGTTGATTTTATTTCAATTTGCCTTCAAATTATGTTTTGTGTAATAATGTAGACTGAAGATTACATGTCTTTTTTGTTTACATTTTAACTCCTTCTTCAGGTTGAAGGCGCATGATGTTGACTGCACATCAGTTAGCATAATTAAGAACAAGATAGATAATTTGATCAGAAAACACAAGATGGAACTTGGAAAAAAAGGTAAATAAACTCGTGTTTATTCCTTTATAATCAGTGACTAATAATCATGTCCAATTAAATTTTCTCTTATAAACACAAAACTATACATACATATATATAAACATACGTGTATAATATATATACAAAGGCATTAACAATAGCTTTTATATGTATTTAGCATCTTCTGATAAAAATAATGTGTCAAGGTTCAAAGGTTCAATATATTGATAATATATCAAATACATAAATATATCGATCAATCAGGTGCCCTGTCAGAGTCTGACGTCGGCGACAATCATATGTTCCTTTCTTTGCATACATTTCTGGGTGATGTCGAGCGACCTTGTGTCTGAGTAATCGAACCTGTCTTGTGACGATGGTCTGCATCAACTGTCTTGTTGTTCCAGCTCGCTGCAGCAATGCGTCATTCCGCACCTTCATTGTCCAGGGTATTCTTATCATTCTTTACAGAAACAACATTTGCGTCGCCTCAAGGCGACTATGCATCGATTGACTAATGGTCCAGCACTCATAGCCATATAGGAGAACCGACCATACGTAGCACTTCAAAAGTCAAAGCCTTGTTGCAATGCTGATCAAACGAGAGGTCAGAACGCTTTGAATCTTGTTGTAGGCCGTCTTTGCAATTCTAAGGCGCCTGCGGATATCTATGTTGCACTTTCCTGTCGTTTTTACCATGCAGACCAATTTCTGGAATTGGCTGACCTGTTTCAGCATCTCGCCTTTCACTTTGATGTTGCATGGTGAGGTGACAGGTTTCTTGGAGAAAACCATAACGAAAGGTCTTCTCTTGTTGATGGTGAGCCCTTTCATTTCACTTTCCTTAACCGTCTTGTTCATAATGTTCTGCAGCTTTTCTTCTGTGTTGGCGGTGAGTACAGTGTCATCGGCTTATCTCAGGTTATGGATGTTCACCCCGACAATGATGAAACCTTTCAGATTTTTGATGTGGCGCATTATCATTTCAGTGTAAAGGGAGAACAGGTCTGGTGACATGATACACCCTTGCCTCACTCCGCGTTCGATGTTCACATGTTCCCAGTAGACATTCTTGATCAATTCTAAGTCGTTCCTGTCGATATACAGTGTCTCCAGCATTTCGATCAATGGTTCCTGCCTGACCTTATCAAAATATATATTAAAATATATGATGATAAAATTCTCCGGATCTTCTATCATTTTCGATTACTTCTACTTTTTGTTTCTAATCGGTTTTACTAAATATATGCAAATATATATCTACATATGCGTTTAAGTACACATTTTCTTCATAGATATGATTATAAATGGCACTAGTGGAGATAGAATTCATAACCTGTTCCCCCCAAACCACCCACTCACACTTTGCATTAAACCGTGCAATTTACAATTTGGGACATAGATCCCTAATTCTCACTGCCACTACCAGGCCAATGTTTTCTTGTATCGCTCAACTCTTCAGTGCAGTTTCCATATGGAAATACCGAGGCATAATGTTTGTGTTTACGTTAACCTACGCAGAAGCAAAAGCCATGTAAACTTTTTAGCCTATGCCTAGCGTTTAATTTTCATCAATGTACCTATGTACCTACCTATCTCAATTCCTTTGGCTGCCATCAGGTATTTAAATCTACAATGAATTATTGTCTGCATGTTGATTTCCTAGCTGAAAGTAGCATCTTTTGACTACAATTTGACACTCTATTTTTATTAAATCTATGTTATAAATCTATAATAAAAATATAATTTATAAATTATATTTATATTATAGATTTAAGTTTCCCCTTATTACCTTCACACTCGTTACTACCTTTAACCCCATACTCCAAAGAGGAATTTATAAGATTCTAGAGAAGGCTCAAGTTATCTTACAAATTGATAACGAACATAAGAAAACATTTACCAAGGTTCCATTGATTTCCTTCAGTAGATCAAAAACTCTGCAAGATATCCTTGTTAGAGCAAAACGTCCTAAAATTAACCAGGCTAAAGGACTTTGCAGAATCTGTGTTAGGGTTACAAACTGCCAAGTCTGTAAGTTTCTGGAAAGTGGTGAAACATTTTCCGATAAAACTAACTCAAGGACTTACAACTTATGCAAAGGAAACCTTAACTGTAATTCTCGTATGGTAGTTTACCTTCTTAACTGCAAAACATGCAAGAAACAGTATTTAGGGAGTACAATCACGGCCTTCAGAACACGCTTCAATAATTACAAAAGTCAATTTAGAAATTTCGTACGAAGTAAAAAGATAGAAAATGGGGAAACAGGAAAACCCATCAGTCAGGCTCATTTATTCCAGCACTTCTGCCAGGGAGACCATCATGGAATGGAAGATTGGATTTTTCAATTAATAGATGCCTCAGATTCAGAAACCAAGTTAAGAGAACGGGAATCGTTCTGGCAATATAAACTACAGACATTTTATCTCAAGGGGGTAAACGAAAGATACGTAACACTAACTGTTTAAGCAAATCCAGCGATACTATATCAAGCTAGGTTCCGATCATTGAAATTAAGTGCAGTTGCTCATGACGGCTGCTGTCCCAATACATAAGGGGGTGTCTGACTGCTCCTGTCATGCAGGGTGACCCTTGCGGCGTCGATCTCCTTTTCATTTAGGGTAGCGCTTTGATGGCGCTATCACCAGCCCCACAGGAGCAGGATTCTCATGACGGCGCCTCTTAAGATATTGCCAGTGGCCCGACGCTCCTTAGTTACTCAATGGGATCCTCAAGACGAGGCTAGCGGTATAAATATTGTTTACAAGTTAACCGTTTCAAAAACATCCTTAGGTATTCAAATTTTCAACAATACTCTTTTCATTCGGTCGTTCGTGGGAAGCATTATTGCAATCAAGGACTCTCCCATCTGTAGGTTTTGCACCCCGTTCCTAGAGTGCAAACGGTATCTTTTACGTTGTATCTTGTGTTGAAAAAAAAGTTTTTAATGGCATTTCAGACCAGTAGTTTTCTAAGGAATAAAATTTAAAATTTAAGCCTCTCATGTGGCGCATGCGCCTTTGTGGTATTAAGACGAAGCAGGCACTCAATAATTCTCTAAACATCATACACTCCAACCGTGAACGCGACATACCCAATGAGATATTCTGTTTTCCTAATGGTTTTTCATACTTCGTGGCACTCTTGTAACAACCTTTAAGGACACGGGCGTAAGCCGAATAGTTGAATGGAATGATAAGCTGGTCTGCGATGCTCAGTCCAGTTTGCATCAAAAATCTGGCAAGTGTTCTGTGATACTTAAAGTCTTTGTCGATAAATGTTTCCATGTAATGGAACGAGTCGTGAATGGAGTGATACGTAGGATAACTTGACACATGTCCAACTTGATCCTAAAAAGAAAAGTAGGGTTACATTAAATGAAAATTTCCTTTACCTGTTGGTTCTATTTAACTAGCCAACGTTTGGAGAGGCGTATCTGTAACAATGTTCTATCCCTGTGTTTCTACGGTACCTAATAAATACTCTATTAAGGTTACCAGAAAAAATTTTCAGTAGGCTGGTTTTCATAGGTCACTATGTCTATCGGGAAAAGTCTACGTGCCTGAGAAGCTGAGTACACATCCCAATAAGCTTACAATAGGGTCACAAATGCAACAAATTCAACACTTGACAGCATCGTAGATGAACGTGAGATGCTAGTTTGATGTTGTCTATACTGTCCCTTGAAATTAAACCATAAAACAATTAAGGCTCAGCAGTTTCATAACATATTACTACTTTGTAACAATGGCTGACTCCGTAAGGTTTCTAGCAAAACATGTAAGGCAGTCTCGGGCTCTACTTCCGAGTGTAGAGGATGTGATGTGATAGATAATAACATGTTCTGAGCAACGACATGGTTATACAAGGTGGCCAGTTTTGTTCCTTGCCGCTATATCCTTTTTGCTTGAGACGAGTGAACTACTTAATCCTGACCTGTAAAGGTTTAAGTGGGTGATGAGGTGAGGGTGGGTGTCTTTGGGCCGGTAATATGTGACCATTTGTGGCTGCAGCAAGGCAGGGGATGTAACCACTATGTCGCGACTCGTCAAAAAATTTTTACTGAATAGTCTTACTGAACAAAAACAGCAGCTGAATATATTTATATAAAACAATGCAACATACAACAACATATTTGACCAAAATCCGTCAAAATACAAAATCCTGATTTGAAAGGTTGTAACGTGACGTGAAAAGGGTGTCTACTCAGCTACGCTTTAAGGAACTGTTAATGCACTGGCCTTTCAACTTTTCAGCTGAAAGGGCATTGCGTACCCTTCCCAACTCTTGGCAGAGGAGAAAAACTGAGAGGTTGGACTCCAGCAACTTAATGAATTCCCATCTTTCTGGCTTAAGCAAGCGGAATTCGGTGATGATAGGCCTCAATAAAACATCAGATGGCAAGAAAGGAAAAACAGATACATAGCTTGTGATGGCACGTGATGCCTTGGGAAATTTAAAAGGGGGCAACTTACATGATTCCAACCATGCTGTTTTACGCCAAAAATAAAATGTTAAGCGATCATCGCTGTGTGGAAGAACGATTTACATTAGTCACCGGTATAATAAAAAGTATCACAACTAAGGTGCTAGTTGTTGCTGCGAATTCCTGTAACAGATCGTGACTATGATAGGCATCTTTACCCCCTCCCCCCACTCGAACATAATTTCCGCTCCACTGCCAAAACGTGACACGCCTCAGAGGTGCAAAATGTGATTACTCGAGCTAGAGTCAAGAACGAGACCACAATAAACAATAAGGCAATGCAAAGGAGGTCCCCATTTTCACCGTTCGTATTTCCACTTTACTACTTAAAAATCCTAATATACACCACATCACATAAAATTCAAGGTGGTGGTATCTACGACAGTAGAGGAGAAAACCTTCAAAAATTACCACCACGTTACGTCTTACCCAATCATAAACGAAGGATAAATCAACCACTGGTATGCCCAATCTTGAGAAGAAAGTTTCATGGTCACTTCCAGATCCCGGAAGTAGAACCCTAAAAGTGAGAGAAGTATAATTTTTCAAATATTTATGTCATTTTAAATATTCAATGATAAGGGAATCTAAGGCCTGTTATCATTTAGCAACATCGGCCCCACGATAATAAACAATTCAAGAATGAAACTTTTTCATCGCGCACGGAGTTTGAAAATGTTACCTAACAAATGTCAATTTACTTCCTTAGAAATGCAGTTCAAAAAAGGCCATGAATAAGGACCTTTCATAAAATTTAGATAAAATGCAGTATAATTACTGCAACTGAACAGGAGTTCATCAGCCGAGGCTTCCGACAAGTTTCTTGCCTGTAGCCAAATATGAAAGTACTTATACTTTTAGTTCCAATAGTTTTAGTTCTGTTGAAATGAAAGAATACCATAACATATCTTACACCTACTTGATAATTGTTGTATTCTCAAGATAATTGTACATAATAATGAAATAGTTTCTTTCAATTCAATCCCATCGACAAGTCGCTTTGTGATGCTTAGTGAAGACGCCACTGTCAACCCTCTTTTATAACCTAACATTAACATATTTTGCTCCTCTTACTAAATCAGTTGTGTACTGCATTCTACCAGTTTACTAGAAGCATCTCTCAAACGACACCGCTATACTCTTCGAAAGACAGACGAAAAATACAGACGTCGGACTATTGTCGACTCAAACCTGATTTTGCATTATCGGCATCAGGGAGGCGAGAAGATTTGCCGATGAGTCCGCAATCGAACAACATAAGTCAGCAAACAGTCCAAAGTCCAACAGCCTAAAGATGGGAGAAGTATCTCTGGAAACGTAGCTCCGACAAAGACTACGACTCAAGACATGACAAATACCTACCATCTATGGTAACAACTAAGTCGGCAAGCGTCAGAATATTTAGCAAAATTCGTCTCCTTGCTAACATTCAGTGTTGTGAGACGGAATTTAGTAACTTCTTGATGTCAGTGAAAACCCTCTATAAATGATGCGTGATTATTTTTGAATATCACGATTAAAAAGCAAAAGTCGATGACGAATGTGTGGCTGCTAAGCATACGTTGACTGCAAAGTTGTCATGCACCGTGGCGGGTAGTAAATGCCCATCATTACTAGGAGTCATGTTTTTTCTGCCTCTATTTCGTGCATACTTGTAGACGCGTAGTCAAATCATGCTGGCTGTATCCATGAGGTTTGAAGAACGGGGAAAGGTGTCATGGAAATATAAGGTTATGCCTCATATCCGAAAAAATGGAAGTAGGCATGCCAAACAATTGCACGGGCTTTGAAAAGTAAAGCTAAGAGTCACGAAATAAAAAGTTGATACGTCGGTCTCTGGAAATATGAATGATCAAACGTCCACCTTGGATATTGCTTGAAATTGGCATCTGGTGTTTTTCTTCGCCATGTTTCGTACAAGGTCTTCCCTTCCTCGTCAGGATCACGAATCTTTTGGGAAAATGAAAGACATAAAAAATTATGATAATGTAATACATAATGGCAGGTAGATTTGCCCCTCAATTTCTCTTAACCAATTCACAATTGTACAGCCTCTGTGTATCTTCCAGCCGTCACCAAGGGTGCTGAGGATTATAGTTTGACAATATACTATAGTCAAAGTACTCGAGCGAGTCAAATATCCCTCTTCGTCACTGCTGGTACAAATGTCTGTAATTCTATGGTGGTGGCCTTAGTCTTAACCAAACCGTAGAACATTGATACCAGAATCCGGCATTTTTGTCATTTCTTTTATATGACGATATGAACAGCAACAGTGTAAGTGTTGAAGGACTAAGAGTTGCAGCTGACTAACACATGTACATTTTATGTACGTAATTGCTATATTTAAAAGGAACAAAGACCGAGCTCACTGTTCTGGGTTAGTATATATGACAATCATCACCGGCTAAAATCTGCTAAATCGGGCAAATTAACATGACATATAAGCAACCTTCAAAAATAAATTTGACTGATGAACGGCCCTGCTACTCAACTACAGAGTTTGATAATCGGCAACCGATTGCTTCTTCACACCATACAGGCGTGATGCGTCAACAAATATGCGGTTTTTGATGTGTGCAAGAGAGCGCACAGAGTATCGGCAAACGATCTAAATTGCATAATGACTTTACTGTCCAGACGCGCAGTGGATACTTTACAATCATTATACTAGTCTTTTAGTCGAGGGCAGCACAATGAGTACACGAGAAAAGGGCGGGTGGAACGTAAGGCTGATCTTTGGTGGCAGAAATGAAGATGTAGTGCATGTAATAGATCAAGCGGTTTGATTTTCAGTTTTTACATATTCACAATAGAAACACATATAGCTCAACAAGTTGGACGTTTACAGGCAAGTTCAGTAAGAAATGAGCCCATCTGCTTTAAACGTACTCATTTTCACCTAACGTGAATAATGGAATACAAGTCCTAAAGTTTCTGCGTTGTGTAACCATGGTAATCAACATTGAACATGTGAAGCGTCTTCTCTCCAAAATGTACGCTTTGAAAGTCACAGATAAACCTACTGTCGTCGTCAGTAGAAACAGTTTATACCACCCTTACTGCCACATCCCTCTACCCAGGTAGCTGCTTATATCCTTGCTGTGTAAAACCTGCAAACCCACCTAAATTTAAAGGCTTTCTCAACCTACACCAGTAGAAAACTGGATCTCTCAACTGAAGCTCTCAAAAGTTCCCAGAGAAACAAACAAGAAGAGTTACTCAAATATGATAAAAATTGTAATTGTTTCATCGTTGCTCACTCAACTTTTGGTTGAACATGGTACATTTGTACAATCGGGGCAAGCTTAGTTGTTACGCAATTTCTAACTACTTTTTCAAAACGTAAATTGAATAGCTGCATGAATTACATTTGAATCTTTCAACTTATATTTGCATTCATATGCTATAAGACCAAACCCTCGATCTGCATGCAAATATCAAACACCATAATGTGCAAGACACCTCTTTTATATAAACCTAGTTTCTTCCAAGGTTGATACATCGAGGGTTTGGAGCGGTAACAAACAGTCGATGGAAAGTATGACTGGTGATAGTTTTGTTACTAAGCAAGATCAGTAAAGACAAAGATGATTATCCTAAGTTAGATAATATGGGCGTAATCATCGGGCAGCATGGGTCCCGCGCCCTCCTTAACAACTCTGACTGTCATCGCTGACTGTCACCTTTTTCATAATATAAGCTATCCGATTCTATGTAAAATATGTGGACCAAATCCTTTGGCTACCAGTCCTCCAACTCAATAATCATCTATTAGCCCACGCGACTGCCAAAGGTAAAGTTAATCAGACACAACTAAAACAATTTTTCTTTTTAAGTAATATTTAACTGTGGTTTTAAGCATGGCATTACTGGATCACGTGCGAGGAGTGTTACATCGATAGAAGATCAATATCAATGTTCGCTGGCAACCAATGGTCTTCTTGAAATTAAGCAATACGTACTGACCTGTTTCGCAGAATTAAATAATACATCCGGCATTTGTCCCGATGCTCGTCCATAGACAGTGAAATTACCTACGAAAAAGTCAGATTATGATAAATTTTAAGAAGAATAAACGATGGGAAGATGGCAAAGGTCGGCAACAGTTAGCGGTAGTTGAACGTTTCAGAAATCACTGGGGTAACAGGCTTTAGGGTGAAGAGTGACAATGAATATTGACAAATTGAGCAAAAAACGTAAATAGTACGACTTTGTAATAAAAGCAAAGACGAAAAGTCCATTGTTTGCGAATTTTCGACATATGTTTGGATGAAAAAGGAGAAACTCTTAGTCTTCAACTTCACCCCAAAAAGTACAGCAGTTGACAACTTTGTGCACATTTGGGCGAGGAGTCGCATGAAGGACCTGCCAAAACTGGGGCGACTCTGATATACTGTGAAGTTCAAATGATTGGCTTCCTTATATATAATGACTCGCAAACGCAAATGGCTTTTTCTAACAGAACGAAAATCAAAACTTTTTGTCAAGTATAAAAACATAAAATAATCCGACCGTCAATCAAAAATGCAGAAATAATTCATATGAAATCCAACAAAATCATTCAAGTTTATTTTCATGTGACATAAAACAAACTACACATGTAAAGACAGACGATATCTAGAAGTTTCACAGTTGCGCGTTTACAACAATTAATATTTACCGAAACAGCAAACACGCCTGAGATTTTCTCAGTCAGAGTACATACAAGAAATTGGTAAAACCAGTTTTGAGAATTCTAAACGTCTAAACTATAACTCCCATTTTATTAAAAAATTGAATTAATAAGTTATTAAACAAAGTAAAAACATAAAACTGCTTCAATTAACTAGATACATACCCGTTACTGCCACATCCACGTTTAGATATGCAACTGCCTCGTACATCAGTACATGTGTGTGTTGCTACAAAGGGGTACAAGGAAACATCAATTATCCTTTAGACATTTACCAGATGAGGAAAGCAGCACTACAAATGTCAACAACAGTTTCCTAGCTTAACGTGAAGCAGAAACTCAGAAATCCCTTTTGAAGCAAAATCTAGATACACTATCAATATTTGTCACAGGGAAAACTCCTCTAGTAAATAACTGACGAAAGAGAGTACTGCATGTAAGTAAGAAAAAAAAAATTCTAGTATAAACGTGTAGAGAGAAAGCAAACGAGTTTCAAAACCAATATGTTTCTTGAATGTAGCAACGCCATATTGGCTTTGAAATCTCGCCTTTTTATCTTGCAATCTTTCTTGGGCCATGATGGGCAACCTGGAACAAGGTTAACACTTCCTGTACGAGCCAAGTTCTGGCAGGAGCAAATCTGGCACAAATGTTATGCCATATGGCAGAGAGAATTGGAAACAACTTGCGGTCACTTGCGCCTCAGCAACAGAATTTTGAAGATTCCATTCGGCAACGAGGATAGAGGCGAGAGTGACCTATTTTATATCTTATCTCCTATTATTGGCAAAACGACATCGGATTGGCAAAGAAAGTATCCAACTGTAACTTGGAAAGTATTGGCTTCCGCGTATAAAAGAAGATGAGATTACTTAAAAGTTTACAACAGGTTTTACCCACCTCTGAGAACATATTGTGTCCTAGTCAAGCCTACTGCGTACGTTGTCATACGATTTATATTCTATTCCTAACAATGTTTCAATTGATGGGTTTTCATCTACTTTAAATGATGTCATACGTCAGTCTCGTAAGTCTCCTGTAACTCCTAAACTGCTAGGAATTGTTTGCAGAGTGAAACTGAGAAACAGTGGAGACTGGGCATTACATGGACGCATGACAAAAATTTTAAACGATAAGACCAAGCTAAAGTTCCATTTTCTCATGGAATTCAAAAAATTATTTCATTACGATTCATTACATTTTCAAGACTATTCTAAAATCCTCTAGAGCCATTAAAGCAACATTTTCATCGAAACTTACCTCAAGCCATTCGGTAGACCCAATCAATCCATACTCTTCGCCATCCCACGCACAGAGTTTAATAGTTCTTCTTGGACGATAACCTTGGAATTGTGGAATCAAAATGATAACTTGATAATTGTTTACCTCCAAGTCTTCTTTTCGTAATAACTTGAACAAAGTATGTATTGCCTTTAAATATCAAATTTCAAGTTGGTTCAAGTGTACTCTATAAAGACGCATATTCTCCACTGTCAACTGACATTGTCAAACTAAGTCCGTTTAGACCTGATCATCATCTCGTTGTTTACTATGCATAGTGGGGACATATCAAAGGCACAAACGTTCAACTGCCACATCCACATAAATCTTTACAACGCTCTAAATCAGCTAGTAATTTTTGTCCAACAGCAGTTTCTTTGGTCTACAAATACCACAAAGTAGCTCACGAGAGAATAAGAAGGCGTGAAAAAAAACCATGTGTGTATTGTTTGTAAATATCTACAATAAAAATCTTCCCGCAAACAAAAAGTATTTTAACATTTTGGATATTTGTAACAGTTTGATTATAATTCAGTCCGCTGGTTTTACTGTACTCTACAACAATATTCATTAGACTGGCTAAAAGGTATTTGTTTCAAATTTGGCGCCAACGTCTTTGTTAGAATGATGCTGTATTGACATGGAGGTAGAGTTTTGATAAATTATGACAGCAAAATTAACGCTGTGCTGTTAAAAACATACAGAAATGTTTGTGGTTCAGCTGAATATGCCGATTTTCAACAAAGAATAAACTTTCCTATTACCTGTCTACATATTGGGGGTCGTTTTGTCACGAAATAGCACCTCTAGAAGGTGGCCTGAAGGTCAGTTACCAGTTTCGCTCATATCTCCAAGCTTTTCCTAGCAACCTCTGGTAAGGTTTCCAATTTTCAATCTTCAATTTTCTACCGCAAAGGTTCCTTTGGTTCTGACTGAATTGTGACATCACTCCTCTTTTTAGCAAGTAAGATAGTTACATAGGTCTAAATCTTTGTACCTAGCCCCTCCATGGAAATACGACTATAATATGGAAAGAAAAAAACCCGAATGCATTTTATTAAATGTTATTTCATTAACATCAAATTACTATTGTGGCTGATATTTTTCTTCAAATTCAATGTGCACTACTTCAACGTCAGTAATACTTTGGATTCAGCCGTTCGGAATGAAAGCTCTGCAAAAAACATCACACTAATCAACGAAATTCTTTAAGAATACGGAAGATTGGCTATCGTAATTATACGTAACAATGAAGGAAAAACGTATAACTTAAAGATGCTTTGCTCGTTTGATCGAAATATTATTCAAGACTCATGGAAGATAATTTGTTCAACCAACTTGATTGAGGTCTTACTCACCGAATTCATTAAATAAGCTCGTCTTTTGAAAAAGCTTTATACTCTTAATAGGCAATTACCACATCCAAGTAGGAGAAACTTTCTTAAAACAAGTAGCGTATGAGTTACTGTCTCCAATCCAATTCGACATATGACATTTCACAATAGTATCATTAGGGCTTAGATGATGAGCATAACTACTAGTGGTTGTCCAGACAAAACTAATTTGTGCTCTTCACGTATTTTTGTGGCACATTCGGCGTAACTATCTCACAGTAAGCCTAAAGTCCCTAAGCTCATTAGTCTAAACGATGATCTTCCAGAGATCATGTCTCTAAATATCCTTTCTATGGACTAGGTTTACCCTACTACTTAGATGAAGAAACGGTGACAACGTTTGCCTGGGTTGGTACCTAACCTCATCAGCATATTTTTACAAACCTAATAGGCTTACTCATTAATGGCGAGTTCACAGACTCTCTGTAGTAGTAGGCCTCCGTCGGTCAGGGTTGACCATGGATAATGCATCCTAGACCCGGCTGACTGCTCGGCTGAAGCACTGTCTCTCGTGGCTGTAGAAACCAATATGGGAATGACAATCTCTGTCGCAGCGGTCACATCTGTGGGTGGTCTCTGGTCTGTTTGAGTTGTTGCGTGCCTTTCTGCGTTATATTAACTTCGCAAGGTATATTGCTTGCCGGTAAATGCGCGACTAATACCACCCTGTGATAGTACCCTATCACTAGCGTTCATGTGGATTTCACCTCAAATGATGTGGTTGTTCGTAAATTATACGGCAACAAAACTCGTTAGCCGCCTATATATTTTTACCGCAAATAGGTATCATAAGAGTATTATTGTAATCAGTCCTACGTGTTCTGTATCGTTGAATATCTCCCTATTGACGGCATGACTGCGAAGATTTCTCCTAAGTGACGGTTTTGAAACCATGACACGGCACTTTCGCGAGGGCTGTCCGAAACTCCAATCGTAAATCTTACACACGTCATCGTTGGGACATTTGAGGGTTAATCATTCATTCACTTCTTCCCCCGCATGGGCTTAAAAACCGAAGTCGAAAGAAACAAGACTCATTGAAGAGCGAGACCTGCTAGAGTAAGCAAGTGCCCGATTATTGCCTTGGCTTCAGTCCAGTCCCACTTGCCTTACGGATCCACAAACCTTTACCTATTACACCTGAACCCATGCAACGGAACAGCCGAAGATATAAGTCTTTCAAGTGTCAATCGTCGAACTCTTTCAAGTACTCCTTCAAAGCCGTCAAAACTGATGAGCACTAAAGTATCTCTATCTACTCTTTTTTTACGTGTGTGATATTGTTGCAATTTCTATTGCTTTATTACTTCATGGAAAATTCTATAAATTTCTAAGTCTAGGTACGGTTTCGTCCGTACTTTGAGCAGGCTATATTTTACGTGCGGCGACTCCGTAACACAGAAAACTACGAAGAGAAAGCTTTTACCAGGGGCACAACTTCTTACCCATCAGTAAGGGGAAACGATCACGACAATTGTTGTCTTTATTGATGGTCTTCGATCAACACTCAATTTAATCCCCACGCACAAAATCTAGAAAGACTCATAACTGGTTAACAATTCTGAGAACATACCTCTCCGCTTGGCTTCCCCCAAAGATCTTCCCATCTCCAGTAGCATCGATGTTCCACTAGATGGGTCACAGGCTCCCATTACCCATGCATCATGGTGATTACCAATAAGTACTACACGATCTAGACAGAATGTTGATAAATCAAAACGACATCAGTATGACATAACACTGGCTTAACCAAAAAGGAAGAAAAACTGCCCATCAACATTCTAAAGTTAAAAAAGTGATCAAATTACACTGCGATACGAAACTTAGTCAGGCTCGATCGTTTTAGGTTTCTCCAAGCTTTGACCTAAATATCCCAGATCATAGAGTGCGACACTGCTTTGCGTGGAAGCACCGTGGCCGAGTGGTTAAGGCCCCTGGACTCATGACCTAATGGTTTTTGGAATCATGACTAAAGAGTTGTGAATTCGAGTCCCAGCTGCCACTGAGACAATGTTGTGCCCTTAGGTAAGGGATGTCAAATTCTCTGTCCTGAAACACAAGTTGCGTTTTTCAATGGACTGTGGACAGAATGATCCGCCGGATGGAGGTCTTTCCGAGGTCAACTCACATGGCACAGAGATACTGGTCCCCAAAATTTCGTAGTGCTTGATGTCGATGTCCTCCGGTGGAGTATTTGGTGCTAAAGTGGCAACTATAGAAATAGAAATACGTTACCATCTAATAAAGTTGGTGGAGCAAAAGCTGCGAATGCATGGGGACAGCTTTGAATCTCGTCAGTGGTATACTTTTCTATTTCTCTAGTATGTATTCCAACTCACAGCTTCTCTGTTACTTGAGGGGGACTTGGGATGGGGTATTGTCCATAAAATGTCACTCTCCCCATCAGAGTGGAAAATGTGAGCACGCTTGATCTAGTGTCGCACATTAAATCAAAACAAGTAAACTAAACATTCGAATCAGGACTTAGTTGGAACAAAAAAAGCGAGAGGTGGAATGCGATGGAACAATGCTGTGGCAGTTAATGATCTGGCAGACAATCAATTACTTTTGATAATACCCAAAGACGTGCCACAACTAGGCACCAACGAGTCTCTTTCATAAAGGCTTGTGTTGAATCTTACATACGTAAACAAAATTGAATTGAAAAAATGGTGACATCGCGAATCCAACCCAAAGACCCATCCTGCGGGCAGCTTTCACTCGACCAACGCATCTATGGTAATTGGATGACAACATAAATTTGAGAATTGCGGAACGCAGGAAAGTTGGCAGTTTCCTTGCACGCAGTAGCACCGAGTTGTTATTACTACGTGTTACGCTATCCTGTTAATGAGATTGTTGTAAGTGGACAATTTTACTGTTTTATCAGTTGCTTCGATGATCGCCTCGTATAAATACGCAAGGATAGGAGTTTCATATTAAGAATGCGTACATGATTAAACGACTGGAATACGACTTCCTTTCCGTGACATATCCACTACAAATTGATCACATATTCTACATACACAGTCATTCAAGTAGCTCAAGACACAATGGGTAAAAATCCTTTATACATCTAAGTAGTTTAAAGGCCACCAATTATGCATTGCGTGACCTAACTTTTAAAGAGAAGCACGTCAGTTTAATTAGTTAGTCAATAGCATCTGTTAAGCCATTTATCTACATCGAGTGGGGGGGGGGGGGAGAAGGAGGGGTAACAAGCCCATGGGAATCTCTATTGACAACATTACAACTACCTCACATTGTCATGGAAACTACACTGAGTGTAACAAGTTATTGAGAAAAAGAAAAATCTCACAGATAAGAAGAAGCAGTTGTCGTCCGGCGCCACAACAGAACCCGATTCATGTAGTTCCATAGTTCCAAAGGTGATATGTCGAGTGAAACCTCGGCCCAAGTAAGAAGTACTATGCCAAAGGTCAAGGATCGGTTGATAAACGATAAAGTCATAATTAAAAAGGTAATACTGCTTGTGATTACAACATACCTGGTTCTGTATCGCCTTTCATTGTTGCTACAACGTTGTGAATTTTGTTCCTAGTGTACTCTGTGTTGGTAACAAGCTGTATTTGGCTAAGATTAAAAACCAAAAACAATAAATGCAGGCATTCAAAAATAAAGCGGCAGCTTCTTTTTACATGGTGTCTTAACAGTATGCCTGAAAAATGCTAAAATGATTTTCTGTGAAATTTATAGCATCTGGTGGAGATGCAGGAGATGGAGGATTGCAAGGGAAAATTTTTTGTAAAGAAAAAGAAATCCTCGTCAAAGAAATTAATATGTGTCATAGTATCTCCTTCAACAAATCAAGTATTGGCACCTTGGTGACGCCATAGTACCACAACGGTTCATGTTAAAAGCGCTATACTTATTTGATGCCAAATCCATCGCTTCCGCAGGCGATACGGGATTGCGAAAAAAAATTGGTATTAATGACGTAGCGGTCAGCCTTAAATCTTCCTTCTCCTAGCAATTCTGGACGTTGTAAATAATAAATCAATCAAATGACCAAAGTAAATAACGTGATGCGCTGTAACAAATAAAGTAAAAATGTGCAGACAATGATCCTTTTTCAAAAGATTTATGGATCTAGCCACTTTTCTTTATCTCTCTCTGTACGTTGGCTATATACGTTCTTGATGTTTCTATTATATAAAATACTAAGTCAGTGAATAATAAAAAATGATTGTGCTCAGTAGCGTAGCCAGATTTCACAGTTGGTCCTACCCTACCTTTACGAAGTAGAAAAACAATACGAAAGTTCAAAAGCAGTCTCATTAGGAAATTTGCACACACAAAAATAACACGAAAGACAAAGTGGCGGGCAATGCAGCCAGGAAATTCCTTCGGTCCCTAAACCCACAAGATTTCCCCTTCAATCACCCAATATATGATTTTAAAGATATTTACTGTTAACTTGGTAAGAGGACAACAAGCTTTAGCAAAACTGGAACAAAGTGTGCAAACTCAAACATTCCAAACAACCAAAAACATCTAGCTCCTGCTCCCAAAAAATGGAAGGAGTTGAGTTCCGAAATAAGTTAACATAGGCATGCGCATAACTCGCTAGCCAATAGTTTCATTACCAAAAACAATAGAAGGTCATGCCATTTCGGGAAGGCAGGATAAAACACCTGGTGGTATTTTGGCACTGACTCAGTCATCTGACCATGGTCTACGGGGGGCTTTTTCCACAGAAACACAATAAAAACAGCGAGAGCTTAATTTTATGATGATTCTTATCTGATAATACATCGATTGATATTTATGAAAATTTATATGGAATTTTTTATCTAATTTTTTGAAATTTTTAACCCTGCCCAGCTGGGCAAGCAGGACCTCTAGCTACGTCACTGTAACATTCAAGTGCAAGTCTCACACCTATCTTAAGCATATTCATTGAGACCACCTTCTCACGGTGAGATAAACCTTGCATAACACACGAGTCCAGTGGTTAAGGAATCGGACTCACATGCCAGAGGTTGTGGAAAGAGGGAAGGGAAGAGAGTCCATAAGAGATTTCCAATCATTCTTTATTAATGCTTTTGACTTAATATAGGGTAAGACAACCTACAAACCTGCAATTGTATGGTATGCGACGAAGATTGAACCTTCATCGTTGACTACACTGCTCGATAATTGAGCATAGGGTTACAGGGTCAAGTACATCACTTTCGACGTACACGTACTATCAACAAGAAAACTGATAGAACTGTCTCATTCTTCAAAACAGTCACGATCTTTTAGCTCAACCGCTTCATACACATCGCTGCTAACCGTAAATGGACTTCATGGATTCGCTCGCAACTAGAGATAGCCCCCCCCCCCCCCCCCCCCCCCCCCCCCCCCCCCACCCACCCCCCCACACACACACAAACAAACACACACACAAAAAAACACACACAGACCCCCCCCCACAAAAGAAACCCCCCCCCCCCCCCCCCCTTCAATGCCAGAAAAGCACTTTATAAATCAATACCAATAACACGAGCTTCTATTATGTCCTAATAGCCATGGCCGATATATTAGCTGTAGATGGTAACTTCGATTAAGCTCACTCTTCGGATACGATCAAGTTGTCTCTGTGAAGAAAATCCTTAAAAAGCCCTAAATAATTCAATTACATTCAGGGCAGCCTAGGGATAGCATTGCGAATGATAAAACGTTTCGTAAAGATACAAGGGGGTATTAATCTGAATAAAATATTCATTTATGATAGTTCACAAAACCTACGAACATTTCTTTTGATCAAAAGTACGAAAAAGTAAATAAGAGACATGAGATTTGGTGCAGCATATGCTTATATTAGGTCTACAATGGTCTAATTAAGTATTTCAAATGACAAGGGACAGGGAAGAGTATAATTGGGTTAAGTTTCATCCAACAGTGATTTGAAATTAAGTGTGCCGTTATGATTACTCACTTTGGGTTGCTATCTTTCATTGTTATTCTGTATGTGATATTCAATCCTCCCTGCCAATTGTTTGGAGCTACAATTCCATCCATTTGTCTACGATAAAAAGGCGAAGAGATAATGATCATCCATTAAAGGCGTCGAGTGGAACGTCACGATTTCACGAAATTTTTACGTTTTGGGAACTCGCTGAATTTCCCAGGTAAATATAAGTAGTCTTCCCTATTTTGGTCCTGATGCTTTTTACAAAATCCGAGGTAATTCCTTTTAAAAACGTTTGAAACATTCCTTTTAACGCCTTTATTAGTTGTAAGCAGTTTACAATTCTACGGACTAAACAAAAGTGACAGGATTTCCATAAAACGTGGATCGTAAGTGGTGGTGGTAGCGGTAGCAGTGTTGAGGATGCTCGATTATTATTATTATTATTATTATTATTATTATTAGAAAACTATCAAATGATTCATCCTCAACTTCCTTTGATGCTATTGATCATAACTATGAGATAAAGCGGAACTTTTGGGATTACGTAAAGCGCTTTGTTATTGATTCAAGTGTCTCACTGAAACCGACTTTCACTTCCGCTCGCTGTGTTGAGCATTTCCAAAAGGTTTTCAGTAAACATTGCCCTGCTTTCGATTATCTTATACCGTCGTGGATTCCCCGATTTAATCTCCCGCAAGTCGATTTTGATTCCAATCCTCCAACATATCAAGAAATTACAAGAGCTGTCAGAGCAATGAAATCCAGAGGTAGTCCTTGCCCTTTGGATCAGATTTCGATCATTCTTTTCAAGCGCTCACCCTATCTCCGTACTTATATCACAGCTGTGATTTCCATGGTTTGGAAAACGCGGAATGTACCAGAGATTTGGAAGCGTGCTGTTACGGTGCTGATTCACAAGAAAGGCTCAACTGACGTACCTGAAAATTTTCGACCAATAACTTTAGAGTCAATTCCACTAAAGATCTTTACTTCTGTGTTAAGGAATCGTTTATACAAATTCCTTAAAGAAAATAGTTTTATAGAAACAACGATTCAAAAGGGATTTATTAAAGGCATCAGTGGAACTTTTGAACATACTTCCCATCTTGCACACATTTTACGTAAAGCTAAATTAAAGCAACGATCCGTCTTTGTTACCTTGCTTGATTTAAAAAATGCTTTTGGTGAGGTTGACCATAAATTGATTCCTGTAATACTT
>JAAAKL020003654.1:0-22584 GCA_010016065.2 Carybdea cf. marsupialis auct. non (Linnaeus, 1758)
TGTATGACGTAGGCTACACAGTGCACTTTCTCGCCTTTTATGAACGAAATGACTTTCCAAAACAAAGCAACATGACAGACTAAATTGGAGACCGCTGGTAGGGCCCGGGCACTTGCCCCGGCTACCCCTCCCTCTCGGCGGTACTGCCTGTCTTTAGTAAATGATAGCGAAGCCACTGTTCTGCTCAGAATTCTTGGGAGGGTTTAAAAAAAATCTGAATAAACCAAAAAGCAACATAACAGTTACCAAGTAACATGCACTTTTATCACCAGTATTACTTGGTTTGTGGTCCTTTCCCTGAGGCATTATAAAACTTGGTTATTTAGTTCTTTAAAGTGACTGTTCTGTAAATGATCGTGGGGAGTCTCAAAATTCTAGATCAAAATTTTCTAGAAATGTAGGTGTTCCTTAAAGGCGAAGTTGTAACAACTAACATTTTCACCAGATATACAAAATTGTGGGAGGATGCAAAGCTTCGAATACAATAGTTTGCGATTTAGGCCCCTTTTACATTATGCTGTTTTCGTTTAGTAAACGTTTAGTGTTGTGGTATGCGTGCGCATCTACAATGACGTCACTAGATATCACGTGACTTTAGAATTTTTACTCCTTGCTCAGCAACAGAGTTTTAATAGAAATACAAAGTGTTGCGATGGACGTTTCGGATTAGTTAAACTCTATCTTACTGCGAGGACGCAAGGAGGTTAGTGACGTTTTGTTATCTAGTTTGTATATCGTTTCGCCTTATTTTTCTAGGAGTAGTTGTATCAGTAAGTAAGGACATCGTTTTGTTACATTTCAGCTTTCACGTGAGTTTAACCACAGTTTTTATTGATTTCTAAAAACTGTGGTTGAACGTCATTAAAAGAAACATATGAAAAGTTGCAAACGAGTCGTCAAATCTCAGTCGAAACCTTTGCGTCGATTCCGAAGTATGCGAAATTGCGGCGTGCGCCAACGGGTTGAGCCGTTACATTTAGTGTGACGGATCATTTTAAATATTTCTTTTACGTAATTCCTGGAGAGATCAGGAGAATGGAATTTATTAATGGTAGGGTGGAGTGTATGATTCATGTATTGAATAATTAATAAACATCGATTTTTGTCATTGTAAATGTATATTTAAGAGAAGCAAATTTAATGTAAATTAGATTGAAGATTTGAAGATTGTAGATTGGATTGAAAGAGTAGATTGGATTGGATTGGATTGATAGAACTTTGATTGCAGATTGTAAGAAGATTGATGGAATATTGATAATAGATTGGTTATAGGTAAGTATATACAGTCCTCTTGAATCGAATGTATTTTCTCAGTCGCTGTCTTAACTAGCGTTTTCACGACACTGTCTTCCAATCTACCGGTGCAGTGACAAAAGGTTGTATCTGACAGACATCAAGTCAAACGGTTCTCATTTGGCCACGAATCACAAAGGAAAGAGCTGACACCAAAAAGTTTATGACAATCGGTTCAGATAGTAATTTTTCCTGAATTCCAGTAAATTTTCACAGAGCATTAAAATATCCTAGCCTAGTCTTGCTTATAGACAGATTGTGTAAAAAGTAGTTGGGCCCACTCTTATGTAAACATTTTATAAATTACTAGTTGATTGTACCTGTCACTACCCGGGAAGACTATGCCTGCAAATATTATCGGCTGTATGTATAGGAATGCTGTGATGACAAAAGACAACATACAGACATTGCTCTACCCTTTCTCTCACAGACATTCAATGAACTTGAAGGTCTTTGATTAGATAGGGATAGTTATACTTGAGTTCTTGTCAAAGGGCACCAGGTTGGAATACTCTCATGAGACGTTTCTAATGCGATTTGCACACAATAGATAAGACTAGTACATTCCAGCGTGAAGATTGTGCTTTGAATATGCACATAAGACGGTTCTAATGCGACTTGCACACAATAGATATGTACATTCCAGTATGCAGATTATGCTTGGAATACGCCCATAAGACGCATCCGGGAAGTCCATGAATCCACTTTATACCCATTTTTGGCCTACAGTGGCCAATGACGCTTGTCTCTAAGGCTGGGAATCCGCTTGTAAGCTGACCCTGGTCCAAGAGAATTTCCCTACAAAAGTTGCATCAAAATTGTTTTTATAGTTTTTGCGTGCATCACGGTTACACAGAAACACCATCACCTTACAAACATTGTATTTGAAAGATACAGAGATCCCCCAAAGTACCATGACAATCATTGTAAATTGAAAAAACAAATATCAAAGATTTTAAAATTTGCATTAGTATCAGCTGCAGTTCAGGAGTGAAGTTGAAATACTTACTTACTAACTTAATTGTGCTTATAGGTAGGCCAGTGTCAGATCCTATTTGTTCTCTCCATCTCTTTGCTGGTATTCCACGAGGTATCGGATTGGAGAAATCCTGCCTGGACGCCCTTGAAACATAGAGTTCCAGAGGTCTCCTCACCACATGTCCTAACCAGCGCAATTTTCTTTTCTTGACCACTTCCACGATGGTAGATTCCGTGTGTATGCTCCTTAAGATTGTATCTTTGGGGTCACGGTCTCGGATGCTTGTTCCATAGATGAAACGTAGGCACCGCATTTCAAAGACCTCCAACTTCTTCCTCTCTTCAGTGTTCAGTGTCCATTTCTCGCTGACATAGATAGCTATAGGCACAATGAGAGCTTTGAACAGCCTAATCTTAAGAGTACGGCTGATACGTCGTTCATCCCACCTGACTTTCTCATACGGCCAAAGGCTTGAGACGCTTGTGCTATTCTTTTCTTAGTGTCAGATTAGGAACCTGGTACAGCCCTCCCTAGAAATGCGAAATCGTCAACTTTTGCAATCAGTGTTCCATCAATAACGACGTGGTCGGTGCTTGATGACATGACTTTACACTTAGCGACATTGATCTTCATACCCCACTTTTTACATGCTTGTTCCAGTTCTGATGTAGAGAGCTTAAGTTTGTCGAAAATTGCTGAGATTAATGTGGTGTCGTTAGCGTATCGGATGTCGATAGAAAAGGAGCTGCTTAACTGGAGAGAAGGATCTAACAATTTTACCTCTGTCATCAGGAAAAAATTCAAGGAAAACATTGAACAGAGTTGGGGAAAGCAGACACCCTTGCCTGATGCCTGTTTTAAGTTTAAACCAGTCTGTCAGTAGTCCATCGATAAGAACAGCACTTTCAGTTTCCTTGCACACAGTTTCTATGATGTGGACGATTCTCTGGTCTACCCCAATGGCATCCATCATTTCCCATAGCTCTTTCCTCCACACAGTATCGAATGGTACCCTGAAATCTATGAAGTTGAAGCGGAGGGGTACGTTGTGGTCTTTAGCCTTCTCAAGTATTTTGCGTGTGATAAAGATGGCATCCATTGTTCCTCTGTTTGGTATAAAACCGATCTGGCTTTTTGGAATTACTTTTTCCTTTTTCTCCTTCATTCTGTACAATAAAATTCGACAGAAGACCTTCCCTGACATAGAGAGAAGTGCAATCACTCTGTAATTTTCTGGGTTTAGCTTGTCACCTTTCTTATGAATTGGTGTGACTATCATACGCGACGAGTCTTTAGGGGTCATTTCTACATCCCATTTCGGATTGAAATTTTTTCTAGCATATCTAACATACGTTTACCTCCTGCATTCAGTGCTTCTACAGTTATAGTGGCTATGCCGGGAGCTATAAGATAAGACGACAGTATCTCAAGTAAGCAACCGATAATCTATTTCGTATTTACAGGTGTATATATAAGATCGATGACTAACAACAGGATTACCCAATAATTTCATGATTACAAACAGGTGACTTCTGATAGTGGCACAATGCTCAGCTGATAGCAGCATATGCATACTCACATGAGTGATTACCCATAATTATACTTTCCTTATTTTCATTTTCTTAATTGCCGTATTATTCTCTTCTCTACTTATTCGAGGGGATTCAGCCGAATATTGCGGGGGTTCTGGAATGCCTTTCAGAGCATGGGGATCATGATGCAAGGTTGTATTCAGATACATCTGAAAGTGCTCTTTCCAACACGAGTGTGGATTGTAGAGTTTGTTGCTCGTATTTCAAAGAATTTTTATGTCGACGATTTGGTTTCTAGTGCTGCAGACAGGGAGTCTGCACGAGAGCTGATCATCAAGGCATGAGATTGGCTGAAAGTTGCTGGATTGAGTTACCTTCGTAAATTTAAAAGCAGTGACAGTACGTTGACTAAAGAATTTGGTCAGCACACAATGGTGAAAAGGTAAGTGACAGCAGTCTTCGTGAAAATGACTCTGCATAACTGGCTATCAGTCTCTAGAACCACAGGTTTGCCTTGACTGTCACCATTTCTGGACAGACAGTAAGATAATTCATTTTTGGATTCAGAATAGATCTGGGTAGAAACAGTTTGTTCATCATAGGGTGAACGAGATCTTGCCTCTCACTAAAGGTGAAGACTAGGGTCACTGTGCTGGAGTGATTAATCCTTCGGACATTGTGTCTAGGGTGGTTACAGCTTCAGCATTGAAAGGTAATAGATTATGGTGGGAGGTACCCCATTGGCCCCATTTAGGTAGGGAATATTGGCCAAAGGAAACTCCAGTAGATGCCGCTTAGGAAGTTCATGTCAAAAACTTATGTCGTGTTCTACACTTGTTGCACATTAAGAAGACACTGTCTTGATTTAAGCAAGGATTTTTTAAGTGAATTGTTTATCATAAGCATGAGGAGCACGATTTCTCGTTTAGGCATACCTTCTTTTTTGTCTCAGACTTAGCAAAAACATTTAAGTTTGCAGTCAGCCTTTTTAATAAGTTGTTGCAGAATGTATCTGTTTCGTCGTTTTTGCAGAGCTGCAATATTTAGTGGAATTTATTCTAGAAAGAAGCCCCTGGCACGGTCCATTCTATGAACGGATGATTGGGATAGTCAAAGGATGTTTGAAGAATACACTACGCAATGCAAGGTTGACATTTTAAGAGCTGTTTACCGTTTTGGTAGAAGATGAGGGAATCCTCAACTCGCGTACTATTAACTATGCATATGACGAGGTTGAAACTTTATTGTTGGCACCTGATCCTTTGATGTTTGGCTACCTCAGTTAGCTGATTAGATTGACTTTGAGCAAGATCAGTTGAACAATCCTTACACAGCAACAAAACAGTTTCCTCGCCTTTCAACGGTTTGTATCATTTCAAAAATAGATGGAAGAAGGAGTATTTACTTGACCTTCGAGAATTTGACGGCTGCCAACAAGGTCAAGTGGTAAATCTTCAAAAGGGTGATGTCGTTTTAGTCCAAGAAGGTAATGTTAACAGAGGCGTCTTGATAAGATTGAGAATCTAATCAGAGGTGATGACAATATTGTCAGAGGAGCAAGGGTAAGAGTTTTTAGGGCAGGTAAGACAGAGTTGAGTGTTGAATAGACCTTTACAAACATTATACCCATTAGAAATTGATGGTCATAAGATTAAGAAGAGTAGATGTAGTATTGATAGTAAGCCTAGTAAGGTAGAGCCTGCACGAGAACCAGCCACGCGTGCAATGCGTTCTGCGGCGATAGACGTGCAGAGAAAGACCCGGTTATTACTTGCCTCAGAATGAGACAAGGGTGAGAGTGTGGGAATTCCCATGAGGATTCTCGCAAATTCGTGTTTGTGATTTATTGTTTAGTGGAGACGAACGTCATTTGTAGTCGTTTAAGTAAATTCCATTGGAAAGTCATTGAATTTTGAGAAATGATGTATCATTCACCTTATTTACCAGTATATGCATTATTCTTACATGTAGTTATTTAAGAGAAGCAAACTTGTATACAAAGGGGATTTGTCAGAATTGTCAGCGCGGTATGGATTGTTAGAAAATAGAAAAGTACTATTTTCGTAGCTTGAGAAACTAGAAGTGTTGTTTATCAAGTTTGATCCAAGTGCTTCTTCGTTTCTCTCTGAGCCAAAAGAGGGTATTAGAGATGACTAATAAGTTGATGCCCCAGAATTAAAGAAGCTGTAGTCCTCAATGTTTGCTGATCCGAGACCGTATTTTCCAAGGATACTGGGCCAATTTTCATTTTGATCATTTCCAATTTGGGCGTTGAAATCGCCAAGAATTATCTGGCTGGTATTTCTAGACAGAGTATTTATCCTGTGTTGCAAATGATCTAAGCAATGCTCCCATTCTTCGTCATTGTAGGAGGAATTAGGGACATATACCTGAATTATGGTGAGTTGACTTGTGTCTGTATTGAAAGTTACACTCATCATTCTTTCTCAAATACAGTCGTAGGATGTTAGGCTTTTAGATATTCCTTTTTGCGGAGTACAACTCTGATGAATCGGCACGAAAAATGCTTTTCAGTTGGATAATATGAATGCGTTATTTCTGGCTATTTTGAAGTTTTGTACCAATAATAATCTTTTCAAATATTCCTTTTTCTAGGATGACTTCTACTTCCTTTTTCTAGGATGACGTCTTTTTGTTTGATCTTTTCTTGATGATGGAATGATGACGTAGTCGTTATTTTCAAAGCCTTCACTTTGATATTCATTCCAGTGTGTCTCTGGTAGTCCAGAATATTGATTTTAAATCTTTTCATTTCATTCAATAGTAGTTCCAAGGAACCTTCCTTATCAAGTGCTCTCACATTATGCGTCGCAATAAAAGTTTTACCTGGCAGATTCTTGGCACCCTTCATGCCCGAAACTGAGGACCGTTGTAAGGATTGTGCAGACATGGTGGGTGAATAAGCTTCAATACTTGGACTTCTCAAGACAGCCTATCCAGCTTGAGCTGCAGTAGATGCAGAACGCGCAGTAGCCTGGAGTTGCCGTTGGTAAACCTAAAGGATACTCCTCCGCCTTCTGCCAGAACGTAGAGTGCTGCTGCTGCCAAGCACTGCTGCTAACTTGTGGGTGCTTAGAGCTTTGTTGGCATTTTCTTTACACTGGTTCCACTACCCTCCCAGGATAGCCAGGTTAGTTACTGTTCGCCCAGCACTCGGCATGGAGGTTGGAGCAATTAGCGCCGGTGACCAGTCCGTATGCCGGGGGTCGAAGGATAGGATCGGGATGGGGTCCCAAAATCCAACCTTTTCCATCGGAGGCTGCCTCAACCAAGTTGCAGTGCCCTGCATCGATTGACCTTTCTTGAATCTTTCACAGCATAGAACTGGACAGTGACCTGCATGTTGACAAGTATATAGACTAGTCGCCAACGTTATGCATGTACAGTTTGGAGCGAAAGGTAGCAATCTGTTGTGCATGCCAACCAACGTACTCCCTATCCAGAGCGGCTGTACCTGCTATGACCTGCGTTATGACTTAGTTATTAAGCGAGGATCCTATTATTTTGCTTCTTTACATTTATAGTTTGTAGCAACAATCAGCAAGAGAAGAAAACTCGTCCACATCAAGTTGATTCTAAGACACAAGAAAGCCCCAACTGGTTTTGTCTAAGTTTGCTTAGCAAAATTATGAAATTTCATCGAAAATTGTTTAGAAAATGCTTTTTTTTTATCTTCTCTGTAAATATTTGCAAATATGGCAGCAATATACGTTGCAGTACACTGTTGCTTTTACATTCTGATATGAGCCGTCCCTTATAGTACTGCACGCAATAGACATTAATTAAAAACCAATCAGCAATTCTGTGCAGGAAGTTACCTCAAAATACCCACCTTAAAAAACCGTTTACCAATTTTTAAATATTTGGAACAATCGCTCCAACTGCTACTTTCACAATTTTTGTATCAGAAAGGGCATACCTATGATACCTGGAAAGTACAATAGATTTCTGTCTTTAACCATGTCTTCGATGAAGTAGTAAACTGTCAAATTCTGGTCATCAAAAAGTAATAATCCTTGCTACTCGTGGAGATTTGAACTCCAGCATAACTTTACTGGATTTTGAGCAGTCAGTAACGAGCAATTTTATCATCAGTTGATGATGCTAAAAAGTGTCTTCGGAGAAATGGATGGCAGAGTCGTAGCACACAGTAGAGTATCCTCCCGCCTCATATTTTGATAAAGCTTTGTCATGTATACATCCACCAGCCACATTTTGTTTATTACTATGTTATTAATCTGGATATTAGTGATATAACTAGAATTCAAAAGTTTGCTTATAGTACAGAACATAACTATTGCACGAAATACCAAAATCATTTCTCTACTTAAAATCTTTTTCGTCTGACATTCCTCAGAGTACAAAAACGTCAAATGGGACATGCAAAGAAAGAAGTGAAACCAATAATGAATCGTATTTTAAAAGTAGCCAGTCAAAACGAGTACGAGTGTGATGAATTTCTTGTAAAAAACACGCCAAGTATTAAATTTTACCATTAAAAAGAAGAAAACTATTTCTTGCTGTTCTTTGATGTTTTTTTATACGAAAAAAGTCTTGAGATGAAGAAGGAGGTACTAAATTCGTGACCCGTGTCCATAGAAATCTTGCAATATGCAATTTGCGAAAACATGCCTCCCCGTGGGTCTTGTCTAACTTCCAAGCTTATGGTCTCAAAACTAGCCTTTATTGCAATTGTTAAACAAAGAGTACGTTATATGATCGGTTGGGTGGATGCAGGAACCTATTAATGCATGTCTATTGATACCTATACAAATTTACAGGCAAATGAAATTTTTCCAATATGAGACACATTGACAAAGAAATTCAGGAACAGTCAACACTCATATGAAAACCTTGAGCCCTAGCTTGCTAGAAATATTTCATTCTTGGTATCTCATATCTCCGTGATTAGTATGCAAATTGCAGTTATACAAAAAACTGTTTCTTCTTAGTTCTTAAAAAGTACAACTTTAATAAGACGACCACATAGATTACTGGTACAACTATGTATATATCTTAAGATAATTTGTAATTCAAAACTACAGCTTGTAGCAAAATAAATATACAAAATAGGATGCTAAAACCAGTTGTACCTTACCATGAAAGGGTTTCGCCTAAACAAATTTTGAATGTTTACGACAAATTCAAATGCGGGAACACTATTGTATTACCTGCATAATTTTCTAATAAACATATGCTTCTTTCTGTAGGTACAAGCATACTTCGCTCTTATGTCATTGATAATATTTCTGGTTGGATGGAGCTTATCATCTCTATCACTATTCAATTATTCTAAATGACTTACAGACACTCAGTTCGATTTTTCTACATTTACTTTAAAAACGTGATAAATTAATTCGTAATTGTGGTTGTATTTACAAAGAAGTCTATTTATAAATACATGGCGTCAACTTACATTATTGTTGCATACACGACCGGACTTGAGATAAAAGGTGTGATGCGGTAGAGGATACCCTGAACTCTGAAAAATTTAATGCATCTCCTTATCTAATATCACATTGTTTACGGGAAACACCAAGGGATATTTCCTCACAACTTACATATCCAAACATATTCATTTTCATATTGGCATTTTCAGCAGTCCTCTCTTTTCAAGTATCTGAAGCTGCGTCTGTTCTGTATTCCGTTTAGTAGATTATCCTCGCATCATTGCAACCAGGGGACAACAAGGCCGACTTGAAAGGCGGGCAATTGCTATCGTTTCTACTTTGTAATGATAGATATAGAAGAGACCATTATTCTGTTAACATGTCAAGCGTGCTCTATGAATCAATCTTTTCAGGTACGATGTGCAATATTTTCAGTTTAAGGAACTCGGAGGATCATGAGGACAGAACAAGGGCCTCCCACGGGCCATGTAGATAGGACACCAATTCTATCCCAACATGGTATGAAGGATTGCCAAAACCAACAAATCGGTAATGTTTTGCAATCAATGTTTTGATACGGATTGCTATTATGATACAATATATTCTCTGTTGTCCGACAAGAAAACCAATCGAGAAATATGGTTTTCAAGGTGAATCTGTTTGAGGTTCAAAACTATGAAATCGTAATCAGTAAATAAGTTACTACTGTTTATACGTTGTTAATGCGGTTTTAAGCAATATATTAGACTTGATCCAGGCAAATAATAGAATGTTTGGAAAACATGTTATTAGCTCAATCCTTTCGATTCCTCCTCATGACGAAGTTCATGTCTGTTTAATTCCCCTTCGTTCTTGAACGCACAAAAATCTCCCTGTCCGTAGCAAGCATTGCAGATGTACGGTAGTGTTGATCCATGCTCAGCTTTATGGTGTGCTGTGAGGTCCTCGGTGTTTTCGAATCGCATAAAGCAACCTTCGCTCGCCATGCATCGAAAAGGTTGTTCGCCGTATCGAAATGAAACTGTTTGCCCAGGAACAAATTCTTTTGCTGAATATCTTTTCTTATAGTACTGCGACATTATTTACCCTTCTAATCTTACTGTCACCGCAAATCCTTAACTTAAAAATGACCTTTAAATCTCCAATTACCATGTTATTTACATCAAAATAAATCCATCGTGAGTTCGCAAAATGTGCACAGTAGCACAACGTTAAGAGACTTGATCTCAGATGTACCAAATCCCACTCGCACGCGTTAAAAATGGAGCGGATATTTTCCAATGTTTAAGCAAATGTACATGCAATATGTTATTCGAGACGGATGAATGGCATGGAAGATTTTCTTTATCAACCTGCTACTTGTGATTTCAAGTTCCCTTCTCTGTTTCTCTCCAGCTGCTTTATGAATTGGTGTCTTGCAATTCAGCGACAATACCGCTTTGTTGTTATAACAATCTTACGAATGAGGGACTGAAAGTCAGTAATCAAAGATTTTTAAAAAATGATACCGTGGGAGACAGTAGAGCCTAACCAAGCTCTATTCATCAGAACGGAGCTCAGAGGTCTACTATGAAAGTATCTCATTGTGTCCGTGAATTGTGGGCAGATGTCGTATCTTTGTTTTCCTTGCTCCTTGGGAAGTGAAAACAATCGAGAATTGCAGGGGTCTTCTAACTGTTCTATGACGTCATTATATTTCGTTATAATCAACATTGACAGCTAAAAAACCTGAAAGGATCACCGACTGCATTCTTTAATTCTAAAAACGAGTATCATACAATATGTGTATATGTAAACTATGGACTCTAAACACAATTCTAGAAGAAAGTATTATTGAATGACTTGTTGAAAGGAAAGGAACTTGACTATAAATTATTCAGTGCTTTACGACAAGGCGACAATGACTCGCCTACTACCAAATCCAGCTTTGTCACGCAAAAAAATTCCTCCTTTGTATTGATTATGGGCACTTTTCGAATGCAATGCTGCCGAGAAATATTACGAGTCCTTCTTGTTCGTTTCTCGTCAAACGCAAAGCACGCTTAAACCGCTCACATTCACATCAAGACATGATCGTCATTGAGAAGTACACCTTCGCCGTTTCCGTATCTCCACAGACGTCTTCCTTGGACAACATGGTTTGGTGAGTGGGACAACATTGCATTGTTGTCTGACAGATCAGCAGGTCTTAAATTGCAAAGACACAAGTTTGAAGGTGAAGACCTGGTGACCAGTTCCTTCCTTTATATTCGTATAATTACCTTTAGGTGTGAGAAGGCTAGGAAAGCTCAGATCGTAGATAATTTCCATGATATAACAAGACTACCACGATTGGCATCGTATGGCGTCATAAAACTTCAGTGGGAGTGATAGTTGAAAGTATTTTTCAACAATATTTCAAAAAAAGATCTTACATGCATCTTCTGATGAAACACCCCGGTAAATATCCTAATGCTGACAAAATATGTAACTACAAATCAGGGATCGAAATAATAATTACAATGTGATTCGAAGTAGTTCCTCGCTGTAGTTCTTAAAGTATTCGGGATTGGGACTGTGGAGAGGGCAAAGCAGTACTCATCGAGCAAAATACGCATCAGTAGTGAATTAAGAAATAAAGGTGCAAAAGGTGGATTAGAATACATTATTTAAAGCCTAGAATTGACACTTACTTTGACAATCCCGAGTGCTTAAGGACTACAATGATGAACCCTTTCGTCTGATAGGGAATGCACCCACTTAACTTCATCTTTCGACTTTCAAATCGATTAACATATATTTGACTAAGCCGTCATTGTGTAAGCAAAATGAATTTGTGCTTAGGTTCGACGCTTTTCCTTGAGGCGACTTTTACTATCTCTTATCGCACCTTGTTCGTGAAATAGCAATTCCTCTTTATGTTTTCTACGACGTCAGAAGTAATCAGAACAATCACATTGTTGCTATTACAATTAATTCCGATCACTTACTTGTAATAAAATATCGAATAACAACATTATGCACCGATTTGTTTCATCCTAAGAGCGTTGGCAAAAAGCTTCATCAAACAAACATGAGGGCATTTTTTGTAAACATTTAAAGTTCTGCACCACTTACAACCTGTAGGTATTACTAGCAACAGTAATTATGGCCGTATCATTATTCCCGTTGTCTCCTGATTTCTTTACGTACAAATATTGGTTCGTTCTGTAGCTATTTAGGATACAAGCATCGGATTTATAATTATTGCAAGATAACTCTACAAGAGTTTATCGAATTCTTACTTTAATGCGGGAAAATGTCTCCGGGCCCCTCTAAAGAGGATAGCCCATGTGATGTATACTTCAAGATGTTCCAGTAGGTAACCATAGCAATATGCGTCGAAAGTATATCTGACCAAAACAAAGCAAAATTTCTTATGATTTACACCCTCAATAGTATCATGTAAATACTCTTACGTAATGATTTAGTGACATATAGCTCATAAAGCTCTGGAGGCTTTATATTTTCCGTTTTGAGAGGGGTGGGGAGTCATAAAGGATGACGATACTGTTAAACCTACGCCTGTTAAACAACTATAACATCGCGAATGGGGAGAAACTCTGACATTATCAAAGACTCCATGAGGGTCTTGCTTGGTTGTAGACCACAAGTTTGTCAAAATATCACACACACAAAATTTGCTACCAGAATACATCATGTTTTCCATTCTCTAAATAAACTTGCAAAGACGTTTACATTCAGGAAAATTTAGACACCTAAGTCACATTCTGACAAGACCTAAGGAGTTCACAAAAGGAAGAAAGTACATAGGTCAAAAAGGACGAGTGTTCGAAAGTTACGAAAGTGTTCGCAATTGACCTTAAATAAAATGCACGGTATTTGCACTTCTCGGTTAAAAACGTACTGCTTCGGCAGACTTCCTTAAAAGAGTTGTCTAATAAACTAAATTTTATGGTTGCCCGAGAGTAGATCGGGCAGTTGACGACTACCAGTCTCAGTTTACACTCTCAGTATCAATGACAGGGTTTGATAATGAACATCTTAATAATAATCAGTAGTTATTATTTAAAACTACATTTGTTCGAATTTGGCAGTGCATATGGAAAATAATCTGAGTAAAGGCAAGTGCCAAATAATATGAAGTTCTTTCTAGGGCGATTAAGAGCTTAGCATTGGCTACTATACAGTTTTCTGGGGGGGAACAGTTCCCTATCTTTTACAAAATGAAAGTGTTTCCGAACAATCATTCCGGCTCTTACGTCACTAGAAGCACACTATTGTGTTTATGACGCTTAGACTAAAACTGCACAACAGGACTTTATGATTTTAAATATACATAAGAAGTGAACAAAGGTACTCATCCATGCTTAATTCCAGGGGATCGAATAAACGGTAGAGGTAAGTATTTTTTTCAAATTTTCATAAAATAGGGGGAGGGATGTCATAATGAAGGCTATAGGGTTGATTTGTGTGATATTCTCAGCCTTTTGGGGATTTTTAATGAAAATGTCATAAAATGGGGTGGAAGTAATTATTACATGAAATTGGGGGTGAAAATTTTGAGAAACTGAAATTGGGCCCCACTACAATTTGGCAAAAAGGAGTAAAGAAAGACATTCCCTTAAAATCAATAATTTTCTTCTCCCTGATATTTAGTTCTTTTATGGCAAATGCTTGTGTAGTATCAGCGTGATTTGATACGTATTTGATAGAGCAACCTACTCCAAAAATTGAAAATAAAAATGATAGAAAAGACCACTCTTACTTTCAAAATTTTCAAGTACAATTAACAATCTTCAACTTAAACCCGGATTATTTTGTACTAATAGGATTCTGTAAAATAGAAGTAAAAAATTACTTGCTACTGTCATCGTCAAATAGTCTCTTTACACCCCTACTTTCACTTGACTGTAAATCGTTTAACAATTTCCTATAAACTTCACATTCAGTGATACTCCAGGGGAGTACAAACGTAGCACAAACCATTACCTTCTTTGGCGCAACATCGCGAACAAGATAAAAATCCGATGACCCATAGACTAAGTTTCCATTTAAGGTTTTTTCAACACGTGCCTTACAATCCAGCAAAGGTTCGTCACTTTTTGAAAAGCAATAGCAATGTATCTTTATATGTGGATGGTGTGAGTTAGTAACATCCTTTTCGTTCCCTGGAGTAAATGACTCACTAGTGTTCCTTCGAAATCCTGTTAGAAAGTCAATCGCTGTAGCCGGTAGATTCATTACAACATGACTAATACGACCTTGCTTACTGGCTTCACTTGCTGACTCGTCTCCAGCCTTGCTGTCTGGACGTAATGCTAAAGCCATGTCGTCCAAGCCATGTATGTTACCTTCTCGTGAAATAATCATCCTGATAAAGTCGTTCCCATCTAAATTAAATGCTTTAACGCCTTTGTCCACTTTGTTCTTTTTAATATTATGCAGGAGAGCTTCGTAGGAATGCGGATTCAAGTCATTTGCAAACACCTGACACCCTTTCTTCCCCAAAGGAACTGCAAATGGCCCTACTCCCGCAAAAACATCATAAACAGTGTCCCCTTTCTTGATTATGTCAGTTAATCTTCTATGTTCTAACTGAAGTCGAGAATTCCAAAAGACCTTCGAAAAGTCAAACTGGAATGTGCACCCGTGTTCGTGCACTGTAGCATACATTTCATCCTCTCCTGCAAGAAGTTCCATCTGAAAATGTCGATAAGTGTTGTCTATGGTGTTGACTTTATTTACAACAGTTTTTATCACCGGCGTCTTATCAAGAATGACTTGTCCTAAAAATGAACATACATTAAAATAGTTTGAAACGTAGAAAAATTTACACACATTTGTAAAAAGCAAGTTACCAGTCAGATGTTTTGGTTTATACTAGCAATCGATTAGATCATCTGTCAACTCGGCGCGTCACTTTCACAACGTCGCAATCTCTTGCAAAGATCACTTGCGCAGTCACTTCCACAGTATTTATTCGATACTTACGTAAGTCCACTACAAGTATTCCTTTCCCTAATTACCAAAGTCAACTAAACTTGCTCCATGATACTTCTATGGGGATTAACTTTTCTTGGGGGGGGGGGTATTTGCATGACCTAACTACTGGAAAAATTGGGCGGACAGTAAAGATTTAGTACACACAGCAAGAGCTAAGAAAATGATGCCTATCACAGTCACTGGGGGAACTTCTCCCCTGCCACCAGTAGTTACGCTTATGTCGAGCATGTATTAAATGCGACACTTAATGATTGCGATGAACTAAAAAATTCAAAGAGTGTGATTGCAACGAAGTTTTCAAAATTTTAATACACATCTAGTTCTAAGGAGCTTTAATCTTAAACAGAGCAATAGATATATCTATACAATTATTGGAATGCTAGAGATATTGATCACCTCGAATGCAAATTCTGTAGCAACTCATAGTGCAAAAATTCGAAAACAGAAGATGCCTTCCACTTTTCTAAAGGAAGGGATTCATCTAAAAAAAATTAAACCATTGAAAATGAAACAATTTGACAGATAAACAATTTTGCAATTTGAAGCTTAAAGTGTTTCTTCAAGCTTCGCAAAATACTAAACTTGAAATCATAAACTTAACATTGAGCTGTCGATTGCCTTGTTAAAGTTACCTAATTTGACTGGAAACCATAACAATTACACTCTATAGTCTATGTACGAATATCTACATATTACGTGTTATATTATCAGAAGGAGTGTTAAAAAACGAGAGAAGAAACGAAAAGAAATGTAGTATAGTGTTCAATGCTTAAACCACAATCAATTTGTATCCAATAACCTGAATGGGAACAGTAACTGTAATATTTATTACTGAATACTTTCTGCAAAAGTCGTCTGCCAGTATGACAGAGGGCGAAGCGCATTGAAGGATTGCTCTGCATTTCACCACAGCAAAAGCAACATATCGGTTAAGCCACTGTCACCAGAAGATATTACTATATTTGAACAGCAATCGTGTTAGTAAACATAGATCAAGGGTCAATACAAAGATTGAGGACACGAGGGTTTGCCATCTAAAGAGTACTCCAACACAACCAGACCATTTGGCTCTAATGAAGTGGAACTTGGGCGGGCATGGATAAAAATGGCCCAAAATAGCACCAGTTTCATAGAGGAGTTGTGTACAGAAATTTTATAGACAATTTATACAGAATAAAACTCACAAGATTACATCTTCATCACCATGAGATGCCAAAGGGTCATTTATGCATAAATTCCAATTCATGGAAGTGCCGACTATTGATAGGAAATCATTTGCTCTTGAAACTTGATGGAAGAGGATTCTTTATAAGCTAGCTTGGAGGCTGTTGTAAATAACATAGTCTAATTCTACCATATAACATCACTCTCTCCAGATCCTTGTCATCAAATTTTATGTCTTTTCACATGACTTTATAGGACACTGTGGGCCATCATAACGTCACAACAATGCATCCACCAGTTTCCACTGTACTGTATCACATTATCACATTGATACATTCAGGAGCACTTAGTGCATGTAGTTGATGTGCAAGCATGGAAATATTATACAAACGTACAGGCTTTTAACATGTTAAATGATTCTAGTTCTATATATTTATCAAGAACATATATGTACATCTTACAGGAAGATTGTTTCCAAACTTTTCATCAAAACACTTCTATTCTAAGTGTGACAAGCTTGATTGCATTCCTTGTTAAGATAAAAAGTAATTACACTGAAAATTAATCTTTAGTTTGCAAATGAAATCACAACCCCAAATATAATATACATTTCAATACATCCTTCTCGTAAGGGTGTACCTATATCTAGGAGGGTGCCCTTCTGATAATCTCAAGTGCCAGATTTGCAGCTCATTTGGTATAAGCTTCATAGCCATCACACTAAACAGCTTAGTAATGGGTCAAAACAAGCCTTTAACATTTGTGTGGGGACTATAGCATCAGACATGTTCCAGTCAATCTCAGATAGTATCTTACCTATAACTTTCTTGAATTCAAGTTCCCTTTCCCTCAGGTTCATGTGTGCAATGTGCCCAACAGTTTCAAAAGAAGTAGTAATATCTCCAAACTCTTCTGGTAGTATTGCTTTAAGGATATCTTCTTTTGAATAATTTTCATATTTTAGGGTAATCGTGTGCATTACAAATTCAATTGAGTGATCTTTTAATATACTACGTTGCTCTTCAGTAAATGACTGTGGGAAGGAAACATTCTGATCCAGTAGTATCAGCTTCTTTGCAGTATCACTTGGGCAAGAAGTAACATGTTTCAAATGTTCCACATGTAAGAGAAGTGGCCGGAATTTTTTGAGTAGTAACCCAATTGACTTTGGCAAAGCAACAAATGCTGGCACAGTCACTTCTTTAATGAATAAATCAGGATGGATTTCCTTGATTCCAAATACTGAGTCTGGAGGTTTAAAGAAAGATGCTTTCCCATCATTCTTATCCATAGTTATCAAATATTTTGCCTACAATTGAAATAAAAGTAAAATGTAAAAGATGTAAAAAAGGTTACAATAAATCAGGGATGTAGTAGAGTTCAACGAGCTCAGCATTGAATAAATGTTTATCTTTAGCAATACATGATAACAAAAACTTAAATCATGAAGGGATCATTCACCTGCTAAATGATACATATACTTTAAAATGCAGAATAGAGAGGGGCACTTGCAACAGAAAGTCAATAATTTAAGTTAAGAGAATTTTCTTTATTAAGTACTATTTACATGTTAATGGTAACAATTATGTATGTCAAAACATGTTACACATTTGTTGTTATTTATTGTTTGGAGAGATGCTTTCCACTATGTTGTCAACAGAACTACCTACATACAAAGCCCAAATTTAACAAAAATACCATATGTACAGATTGTTAAACCATAAGCATACTGATCATGTTACGATGACATAACTATTAATGACATATCTACATTATGAATAGTGAATTGCTTCCTATCATTTTCATCTCTAATGATAGTAAGTAGAAAATACTATATGTGGACACCCCTGTGCTGCAATAGGTAGTCCATTTGTCTTATATTCCAAAGGGTCAAGATTCTCACTACACAGATAGAAGCTTGTGATCTATGTCAGAGCAGATAGTCATGAACTGGTGTATGGTCAAATAATGACCCATTTGGCAGCAGCACTGCCCTGACCTGCTAGAAGGCAAGTGAATGGCATAAACTAAATCATTTGAATGGCTTAGGCAGCTTTGATATCAACTACCAAATGAAATTGTACACACTTAAGCCTCTGATCTTCAAGTTATTTGCATAACATAAGATAACCATCAGTAAATGTAATGATTTATTAACTATCACTTCATTTGGTGCTTTGAAATACTACATATACTACACTTTCAAATAATATAAAAACAAAACATATCTTTCTGTTGATGATGGGAAGGGTATACTTTCAGTCTTCAGTATTTAGTATACAGCTTTCAGCCCAAGGTACAATGTCCCACAGAGCTTTTTCTTGCAGCCCTGGCAGTAGGCACATAACCAAAGCAAGTGTCTCCTTTCACACATTTTGAAGAAATTGAAACATTATGTATGAGAAAAAATAGATCTTTTAATGACCTTTTGGTGTCCTGATATGAACTATTTCAGTACACTTTCCCATTTGCAAGCATACTCTGATGGTTCTCATTATCTATTAAAGCGACACACAATCCTAATAAAGCTAACAATTATATTAGTCCTCAAAAGGTTTCACTGTTGGGCAAACTCTGACAACATGCTTGTTATTGCCTTTGGTCCAAACAGTAATAAAACAGAAATAAGCATTCTTTCCCTTATAATCAAAGTGTGAGACGTTTACCTATTTGAAGCAAAGAAACAGCAGGAAATCACCACTGGGCCAAACAAAACAACTCATATATGATAACTAACATCATTTTATACAGAAATGGATTAACTGACAATTGTTCAGAAGACATAGAGGTTAAGTCACTAATCCTAGGCTACCAGTTAAATATTGTTCAGCAAAAATATTGGATTATAAAGATGCATATGGGGAAAAAATCATAAGGAAGCAAGGTCATCATCATCGTGAAATGATGCACAGACAATACGAAATCCAATGCTGTGGAACAATTTTCTGGCATCTTAAGACAACCATCTTCAAAGGCCAAATTGTAAATGCCACCATGCATGACTTAAATTTTAGACCATTCTATTTCCTGAGTACATGCCTTACCTTGCTGAGACATCATGAAAGGTATGAAATGTGGATGTTACATATGCTGATTTCAGTAAACATGGCAAAAAATTCATAACATGCAACTGAATGTAAAATGAAGATGAAAAATTGTGAAAAAAATTAAAAACCTAATGAAAATCCTTACATAAGATTACAAACAACAGAACTATTTTTTAAAAAAACTTAACTCTTTTACGTGAGATCATTGTCGGGATAATAACTCAGAGGTTAAACAAAAGCATCTTTGCATGGAATACGAATTTACAAAACCAAAGTATAAAAGGAAGAAAAGGCAGTGCACACTAAATTTTGCTGCCTGTTAGAAATTTATGATCATCACTAGGCAATGACCGATGGTTGTATAATGGGTCACATGGGCAATCATTGATGCCATGATGGCAGTATGGGTTTTCACCACAGTAGTAAACTATCTTCTAAAGTAAGGGCCAAATATGGATGTGTAAGTCATCTTATAGAAGGAAAAAAGTTTTCACAACAATTATGACCAGAACTGTATAAGAAGGTACTATCTAATTTGGAAAATACCTCACAATAATACCAAAGGATATTATGGTTTATGCTGTTATAACAAAATGAAAGCCCTCCTAGTCATCATCATTATTGTGGTATTTCAAAGCTTCAAGATTGACATTAAGTCCAATGTTTTGTGTCTGTTGTTGGTCACGTACGAACTGTGTCCACAAAATAGGAACTTTTATTCCCCAAACTATGAGAGGATAGTAATCATAAGATTGTTGTCAGGTAGTAGTTTGATTGTATTAAAGGTTAATCATTTACTATATATGTTTACCATAAAGATTGTGTGAATTGTCCATAACTCATACTACTTTAGCAAGTTTAGGACCCCTGGAAGTGAGCTCCCTTGGCCAGGCTGGCTAGCATTTGTATTTATGCTACCTACTGCATGAGAAGAGAGAGTTGGTATTGTACTCAATGTATGTGGCTTTGCTTCCTTGGGCAATACAGCTATACTGGTACACTTATTTAATCAATGGTAGCCCTATTTATTAGAATGGTCACAAATATCTATTCAATCATGCTTGTTTCATTTCCTTTTGGTCCAATCACATCATTCTCTTTAAGTGGCCAATTCTCACTTACATGTAGCATTGCACTACATGCAGAAATCTGATAGAGTTTACCCCAACCTCATAGTGTGAGAACTGTACTGGTTAACACCAACTGGTGATAACATCAAGAATTTACTTCACCGATCCCTAGTCCTTGCTCTCAAACTGTTTAACTTTGAACTACATCCCTTCTAGCATGTATTGTGTCATCCTTTTTTTAAGAATATCTCAAGACTTTTAAGAAAGAGAAGATTTGAAATGTTGTATCTGAAGAGGTATCAAAGAAAATCGAAAATATGTCACCACTAAAATCTAAACTGGATGAATTGGTAGAACAACACACAATAGTTGAAGGTCCATGGTTAGAGTGGCATTGGTTACATATTTGGTACTTTTCTCTGGCATTTCTTCAGACTTAACACATTACGTTTCCTCTAGTCACTTCCAATCAGCTTCGGACCTGATTACTTATTGTCACTTCCTATGGGCTTTATGCATACCCATAGACTGGATGACTATCCCTCCCTAGCCAAGCCACATGGCATGAAGATACTGGTCTTCGAATTATATACAGCCGAATACCAATGTCCATCAATGGATGACTGGGAGCTAATGTAGTAACAAAAGAAACATGAAATATATTATCATAAGCTTGCTATAGCTCAGTTAATAGAGCAAGACACTACAAGTGCATGGACACCTGGTTCAAATCCCAGTAGTGAAATGCTTTACCTATTCTTCACTACCAATAGCATTGGAATATATATGGTCTCCATATCCCAATTCCCTACTACAGAATCCTCTATTGTCCTGCTCCCTCCCCTTGCACATTTCTTGCATTTTATGTGATGATCACTCTGCAATCCAAGCAATACCCTAGCTGTTATAGGGACATGCTGCAAAAAAACATGTTGTATAAGCAGCATTTTGTCTTCTTGTGACCTCCTCAGGTCCACTACACCAACAGGCTCAGTGTTCTGATTTGATAGTCAACCATTAACAAGATACAGTCACATAATAGCAAAAATAATATCAAAGACTCTTTCAAGATCTTCTTAGCAGTATCTAAGATCAGTAATGATAAGGAGGGGCAACATCTGCTATAAAGGAACCAGTAGGAAATGTTCCAATGTAAATTGAGTTCCCATGGAAAGACAACAGTACAGAGGAACTTAATAAATCACTAAAGGTATTGTATCTGAATTCATATATCAAGGACACACAAAGTGATTTACTTTTGGTTGGAGGCGTTCCGAAATTTAAACAAGTTTAAAATAAAATGTGGTTATAGAAAATACTAGTTATAAGTATGCTTTGAAAAGAACATTGATAAATTCTGAAAGGAAACTATAGAATTATTTCTTCCTGCACTATCTAAAATGCCAATGAAATTACTTATCATCACAGACTATGAAGATTTTGCATTGTTAGTTTGCCTAATGGACAAGTCAATACATTGAATGCTAGTCTTAATAAGAACTCAGCTTTTCTGTTACAAAATGCCAGTAGTCCTTTTGACTGGACATGATTCACATGTTTATAAAAGGGTAATATCATATTATTGTAAAAACAGTACATCTCTGAGGAAGGTACTATCACTAAAAAAAAGTTGGGGGCAAGCCCAAGAGATGACCCTAAACTTGTTGTAACTAATAACTAGTACTAGTAGTTGGAAATGTAGAAGTAAATGTGCTTACTTTCTCAGATTGTGCAGAAAAAAGCAGGGATTTTAGTTACTGTTGTGATTGATCTTGAAGGGCAAATGGTCAAATTCAATTTTTAAAAAAACAGGGTCTTAGTCTGTATTAAAGTTATATAATAAAGCATATATAAAGCTGCATCTTAATCTTACCAATAGGTGCCTAAACCATAATTCAAAGCTTTCATGATGAAGTTCTGCAAATTCTGATTCGCTTTCATTATGAAGTTCTACAAATCATATAATACTTGTCATATAAGTGTTACTTAGTTATAAACATAATACATGTGATCTAGGCCCTAGCTTCCCTTATGGAGCAAGAGATCCTTCTTAGCTCTGTACAAGTGTCTAAGGATGACATATATGAAGAACTGTTTCGAGAA